>PVHX01016482.1:0-43124 GCA_004024805.1 Geosciurus inauris | reverse complement strand
CATCACCACCATCACCACCACCACCATCACCACCATCACCACCATCACCATCACAATGCTAATAGTTTTCACTGTTGAACTCTGCCATGTGCTGGCACGCTAACGGCTTCATAGAAATCATCATATTTCAACTTACAATGGCCACGTGACTCCTCCTATATTTGCCGAATGTCATGTTCAAGGAGGTGTGGGCTTACTCAAGGCCCTCTACCTCTGCAGGGGACAGATCTCAAGGTGGAGCCCAGGTCACTCTGGCTCCCAAATCCTGATTTGGCAACACTGTTTCGAATGAGAGCTGCGCGGACACATCTCAGGATGTTGTGGGATCTTCTGCCCTTGAGGCCTTTGTGCTGTGAGGATTTAGGTCCTCAGTGTCATGAGGCCAGAGGAAATCCCGTTTAATAAGACCCTCAGCCTGACAATGTGCCAGGCACTGCGGCCAGCTGAAGGAATCAGACCTGGACAACTGGCTCTAAAGCAGGATGCGTAGAGGGAAGCTCGGGGCACGAGGTGAAGCCGTGCATTATCCTGACTTGGCACTGGGGTCCAAGTAGGATGGCTTTTGGGAAAATGGAAGCACTTTGCCATGGCTCTGACGGACTGCAGCTTCACCACGTGGGCAAGGGAAGGGGGAAGGAACCCCAGGGGCGAGGACAGTGTGGGACAGCGGGCAGCCAAGAGCACTGGTGATTCAGGCTGGGCCTCTGTGGCAGGGAGCCAGCTTACAACCTACGTGGGGGAGGGGCTTGGAGTTGACTCTTTCCCCCGGGGGCCATCCAGCGAAACGCAGTAGGGCAGGGTCATGAGAACTACTCCGTCCCTGGCTTGGCCAAATCCTGGGGTGCAAGGCATGCCTTAACCATGCCCCCTACAACCCCCACACCAAAGCTTCCCTTAACATAACCCGCGGTTGAGCCCCCTCTGCACTGAGCTCTGCTCTGGGCGCTGGGTTGGAGCAGTGCCTGAGCCCAGGGGGGTCCTGCCCCCTAGGAGCCCCTCCCAGTGCACAGGAGAAGACATCCCCAGCCACGCTGCCTGCCTTGAGTCTGTCCTTCCCAGCAGTAACATGTCCCCACAGCTCTCCAGGGTCTGATGGGAGCCAATGGCTGCCTGCCTCCCTCCCTTCTCCATGGCACATCTGCTATGGCCAGACCTTCAGGAGGCACCGCGTTTCCCATGGGTACCAAGTCTGGTGGTGACTGGGTCTGTGGCAAGCTGGGCAGGGAGCCTATGTGGATGAGTGGGGTGGACACAGAGTCACAGTGCCTTCTGTACTCTGCTTAGGGTCTGGTTCCCAGTTCCCAGCCCATCTCTAAACCCAGATGATAGTGGCCTCAAAAGGCACGGATGAACAGCAAGGGGCCAGAGAACACTCTGGTGCCCAGAGCTATTGTACATCTGGGCTGATCCTAGAGGACCTGCAATGTCCAAGGAGCTGGAATCAGCAGCAAACAGCCCCCTAAGGGACCAGCTGGGATTATAACCCTGCTCTGGCCGAGCAGTATGTGCAGAGGCCAGGAGGGGCCACCCCGAGGGAAGGCTTTCTCAAATTGACATTTAATTTCCCATTGCTAAAAATATTTCTGAAGCCAAGCCACTCAGGATTATAAAAGAGACTAGAGATTGAAAATTAAATACATATGCACTCAATGTTGGGGGGAGACATGACCTTCAAAACTTCTTTTCAATGAATTTCCAAATAAAATACTATTTATACAGCTTAAAGCAAATTATTGTGTAGCCCTCTACTAAATCTTCACATTCCAATTTAGACTCTGCAGACCTTCCTGGAGCTTGGATACACTGGCGAGAAGGACAGTTGGCGTGTATTTGAGAAGGTCTTTCTGAACCCACTGATGTAGAAATACCGAGTTTGGATTGCTCACTGTCGGCTCATAAATATTGCATTTATGTTCCCCAGACCCAAATAGCTGAGCATTAATCTCTTGAGATTAGTGACTAAGTGTGCTGGAATTCATGGAGCACAAGTAGGAACGGAGCTCTTCTGACATCTGGGGGCCACTTAGGACACAGACAAGGCTTCCACCTCGCCCCAGGATTAATTTTTTCTCAAAGAAGGTCAAGCTCATTTACAGGGTTGTAATAAAAAGCCCTTCTCAACTCAGACACATCCTGTCCCCCTGCTAAAGCCCTCACTTGTCCTTGAGGACGGGGACACCACCTCTTCAAACCTCCAAGTTGCTGCTCTGCTTCTAGAAGATTCATCCAGGACAGTTTAAGAGAGGATGACAGGTCAGAATGTGGAGTATGGGAAACACGATTCTGAATGCCACTGCTGAGTACAGAGAACTTCCTGGTGTCCTGATAAATTAATGAAAACACAGGCCAGATTTAAGGACCAAATTTAATCTCACTCTGCCTCCCAGGGGGGCAAAATTCAGGTCTTTTTAACTCTGATTTTGCATTTCCATGAAAGACCTTATTTATAAGTCACATGTAAGCAAATACCCTGAAACTAAGCACAAAAATGATCTGATCCACAACTCCACTTCTCTGCATCTCAGCCTTCTCCTCCCCAGATATGGTGAGTGAGGAGTTTTCTCTTGACCCTCCACCCAACGTCTGCCTTTCTGCAGAATTGTCACCAGCCCCCAATTACAGAAGCTCAGAGCCAAGCTGATTAATTATGGATTCGCCAAACCTTGAAGCTTTCACTAAAGTCAATCTTTTAAACGATCTCCATGTAAATCAGGCCCTGCTCAGCCCCGTCCAGGGCCCTCTGTGTTATCTAACAAATAGTATCAATCGGATCGATACAGTTATTTAGCAGATAATGGGCACCAAGCTGGAAACCCCAGGTTGGCAGATTTGGGGGACAGTCATTCCTTCTGGACTTATGCAAGCAGCCAGACAACCTGCCTGTTCCTGACGCAGGTAGACTCAGTAGAGAACCACTACTGAGGTGGCCCTGAGCTTCATGTGTGAGTCTCTCTCACCACCAGGCCCTGTAGTGCATGAGCAAAGCCTGGGGCAGATGCTCTTACCTTTTAAAACTGCTAGATATGCCCTCAACCATAAGGGGTACTTAGGGATGAAGGATCCTGGGGCTGGGGAAGCAGGGAGGCACACTTCAGATACCCCAACTCCCTTTCCCCAGTCTCATGTCCCTAGGGTCACAGCTTACCTGATTCTTTTTTTCTTTTTTGGTCTGGGAATTGAACCCAGGGGCACTTAACACTGAGCCACATCCCCAGCCCTTTTTAATTTTTGAGACAGGGTCTCGCTAAGTTGCTTAGCTCCTCGCTGTTGCTGAGGCTGGCTTCGAACTTGCAATCATCCTGCCTCAGCCTCCTGAGCCACTAGGCTTGCAGGCGTGCCCTACCCCACCGGGCCCTCTCTGATTCTTGAGGGAACGAGGGGCTTCATGTTCACGGCAGCCTCCCTTCTCAGCTCTTGGAGGTGCCCGGCCAGGCACGTGCTCAATCAATACACTGCAAATGCACAAAAGCAGACCTCGGAGCATGACTGGCTCTCCCTGTGGTGGCACCTTTGCTGAACAGTGAGACCTGAATCCCAAGTGTGAGGGAGACCTGGGGTTCTTGCAGGCCCCCAGCTCTCATCTAGGAAGTAGGCAGCTGAGTGACCTCAGTGGCAGAGTGACCAGGATAGGCCCTGCCAGCCCTAGAGAGGCACATGGCGGGTGCTACCCTGTTGGCCTCCGTGAGCTGCAGAGAAGGGGGATGGGTTACCTGGCACCCTGTGTCTTTCCTCTGGCAGTGAGAAATATTGGCTCTTACAGTGCCAAGCTCTAGGCCCGCCAGCACTCTCGTTTGCTGAGGCTCCTGGCCCTCGCTTCTCAAAGGCTATCCTTCTCCTGTCCCTCACCAGGACTCACAGAGGACGACTGTCCCAGGATGAAGGGATGGCCAGGGCCTTTCTCTAGGGCCTAGATGCCATCTAAGTCTCCAGATCAGAGTGCTAAGGACTTTCCGGGCTGCTAGGAGCCCAAGCTGCCCGCCCTCCCCAGGACCCACGCCAGCATTTCCTCTCTTCCTGGAGCCTCTCGGAGCAGGCACCTCCGCGGCAGAGTGCTGCAGAGGCCCAGCCCTGAGCAGTCTTGGGTCTGTGGACCCCTTAAGACCCTCTGAACACGTGGGTAATGAGCTCAGGCTCTTGGTGTCCCCCCCCCAACGAGTCAGTGGGCGGTGCTGAGGCCCATGCTGAGGCCCATGGCAGGACCCCGCTCCCTCAGCTCTCCTGGAGGTGGATTTGGGGCCAGCTCCACTCTGCTTCCTCCCTCCCAGGCAGGACACCCCCTTCTACCTGCCCCTCCCAGCTGAAAGACTGGGCTCTTGGGATGTGTCCCACCAGGCACCAATCTGCACATTGTTTCAGGTTGAGGACAGCTTTCTGGCTGCCAGTCCCAGGCTGTATTGAACTTGGTCATGGAGCCTTTGGGCCTTATCGAGCTATATGGATTTGGGCCACGCTTCCCTGGTCTCTGAAGCCACCTCCTTTTCAAACCCTGGGCCATGACTCCACTCCAGCCCATCTGAGACTCAGGAGGGAAGTGGAGTATTTAGCCCAGGGGAAGGTGCTACCCGACATCAGGCCTGCTCTCTCCTCTCCAACCTGTCAGAAGCACCCACCCACAGGCTCAGTTTTAGGCCAGGATTCAGCAGCCAGGGTGCTTCTGTGCAGCCAGGGGCTGTGAGCCCCTCAGGCCGGCAAAGCCTCACCTGCCCATCAGCCCCCCTGCTTCAGCTGCACAGAGGGAGGAATACTGACTGCTTCTTGGTACCCTGAGCCACACGACACCATGCAAAATGATGTTTCTAGAATCTGGTAGAGAATAGGGAAAACCAGAGCAGTATAATGTGTAGAGCAGAGGAAATGAGGTGGGGGCTTTTAATTTAGTTTCTTTTAAAAAGTGTCTATTAATGTTTATGTGATAAATGGTGTTAAAATGTTTCTTATTGCTACAGGGAAAAGCAGCTGCCAGGGCCTGGATGGTGGTCTGGGAGAGTGGCAGCCAGGATGGACGGCAGTGAAGGGTGCTAAGCCCTTCTCCCTCGAGTGCCCACCAAGCCCCGCTCTGTGGCAGAGCTCACCCAGGCAGCTGCAGCGTGGAGCTAGAGTGGGCATGAGTGCCACCAAACAGCCTGCAGTGTCCTGAGGAAGGACCCTGGGTGAGCCTTGGTTGATAAAGGCGTGAGAAGCTTCTCCAGCCCCTTCTCCTCCTCTCCCTTCCTTCCCAGCACCTTCCTCTCCCTGGTGTGCTATTTGTCTAATGATGAAGAGTGAGTCCCAAGTCCCAGGAGCATCCAACACCTGCTCTGATGCCCCTCCCCCACCGCCTCAGTTGACCCCACAATTAGCTCCAAGAGGTGGGCAAGGAAACAGCAGCTCATTGTGCTGATAAGGAACGGGGCAGAGAGGGTGAACAGCTCGGTCACTGGAAATTCATGTCAATTGATAAAAACAGGATATAAAACTGAGTATGTAGTATCATCTCAGCTAAGTAGAACAACAGGCACAGAGGGAGGTAAATGTGCCCAAATGCTAATGCGGGGCCATTTCCATTCTTTCAGCAATACCCCCAGGTGAGTTTCCGCAGAGCATGCCTGGCTGGGAGAGCTGGGAGCTGCAGCAAGTGCTACTGTCCTGAACCTCCCAGGAGGCCTGGGGCACCAGCAGCTCCCTGGGCTAGAGGGCTGCCTTGTCCTGGCCTCTTTTCCCTTGATACTTGGACTTGTTAAGGTACATCTTCATGAGCCTGTGGGCAATAATCAGCTCCCAACAGAGATTAATAGAGAAAATATTTTGAAAACACTTAAATATGCATTTCCATTAATCTTTGTTCGGAAAATGCACCCCCTGCCCTGGGGCAACCCATGGAAAGGGCTCATGCAGTTTTAGATGCGAATCCTCCACAGGCTTGGAGAGGGCCCCACATGTGCCAGCCTCCAGAGCCAAGGACATCTGTTCTCGGTGGGGTGCCTGCAGGCGCATGGCCTGGGCTGGCTGGGCCAATGTGGGGAGACAGGGAGCTTTGGGGAGTCCCACGCTCTGGAGAGTGGGGTGTGTGGGAACCTAGAATCAGGAGGCAGTGTTAACAGCCTGACCTTGGTCTTAACCTCTCAGAAGCACCCTTTCCCTACCTGCAAAAGAGGGACACTGAGACACTTGCTTATATTGGTAGTCGATGGTTTAGAAGATGTATCTCCACCACAGCATCCCATCCCTGCCAGGCCACCAGGACAGGCAGCTGCGCACAGGGTCCAGCTGGCTGAGCTGCCCACCCCTTTCTTGTGCACAGTGAGCCCTTAGGCTGGCATGTCCTCTCACCTGCCCTTGGAGGCCAGACCCGCCGTCTCAAGGGAGCATCCTGGTCCTGAAGCCCCCACCTGCCCAACAGGGGCATCACCAGGCCTCTTTGGAAGCCCCCTGGCCCTCCTCTCTTCTTTCCTGGCTCACTTCAACTCCTGTCACGTGTAAACACACTGCAGCTGCCCCTTGAAACTACGTGTCTTGAAAACGGGGACATGTCTGAGCATGTGGCTCAGAACACTGGCCAGAACAAAGGAGGGCTGGCCAGTACCCGGCATGCCCTGCTCTGCTCAGAGAGCGCAGGCCAGTCGGCACCGGCTCTCTGCACTTCTGTGCCTCCTGGATTCTGACATGTGGCACTTTTCCCCCAGACTGACTGTAAACATCTCAGGGCTCTTGAGGCATTGAGAGTCCCTGAGGACCTGCCCTGTGGTCGTCCACACAGTCATGCTGTGTTGATAGAGCAGGCTTGTGCCACACCAGAGGCACCAGGGACAGCAGAGCTCCCAGGTGAGGCCTCCTACCCCTCTGGCCCTTAGCTTCCCACAGTGCACTAAAGGACCCTGCCTGATCCCACGGGCGGTGGGGGGGAGGCCAGGGTGATAACCAGTCACATGTTAGGCCCTCCTGCCAGGCCCCCTGATGCTTCACATCAACTAACCCTCACAGCCACCAAGAGGGGCATGCTGTTGATGCTCCAGTTCACAGATGAGGAAACCGAGGCCCAGAGAAGCTTAGTCACTTGTCCAGGTGACCCACTAGTAAGCCACAGAGCCAGCCAGCTACAGTCTCCACTGCATACCGTCTGCCTAAAGATATCCAACCAATACATACTGAATAACTTGGGGTGTGCAGCCACTATTCTAAGGGGTGCTGGGGGCCCCAGATGAAGGCCAGAAGAGCCTGGTGGTTCCAGGTCAAGACAGCTGGGACTCTCCCCAGGAGGCCTCCCCTGAGAAGCACTCTGTGGCAAGTCACGGGACCCCCAGAGAACTTGCAGCCCGGTCTGAGGGTGCTCCAGGCTGGTGTTTAGGCTGATGCTCAGAACCGGAGCCCTGGGGTGTGTCCACAGGACCCAGCTGAGTGCCCCCCTCAGAGGCCCTGCTGACGGGCAGATTTGCAGTCTGGCTGCTTCTCCACCAGCTAGGAGGCTCAGAATATGCCAGTTTGGGCCCAGGGCACTAATGTTTGGGCTGAGGTTAGGTGTGTGGATTTTCAGGAGACTGAGCATGAGCGGAGACATTGACAGAGCAAAGGACTGGGGGGAACCTGCAGGTCCTGTGGAAGGGAGGCCCTCCCAGCCTATCCAGTCGCTCACTCCTTCCTTAGACGACAGTTCCAGGAGCAGACGCCATGGGAGGTCCTGAGGATACAGCAGCATGTGGAGCACGAAGCTCCCCTCTGGTGAAGAGGTGGGCAGCAGACGAGCAAGTCCACGCGGAGATCCAGATGGCCACACAGGCCATGGAGGAGAATAAGAGGGCAGGGAGGGAGCAGGGGTGGTCAGGAGGCCCCTGCACTGTGTGGTAGCTCTGAGCCAACACCAGAAGGAAGGAAGAGGCGGGGAGCGGAGGGAACAGGCCAGGCGCTGGGGCGGCCTGGGGAGGGAAAAGGTGGGCTGGGTGCGGAAGACTGGGGTCATTGCTCTGAGTGAAGTGCAAAGCTCCTGGTGACTTCTGTGCAGAGAAGTGACCTGAGCTGACATCTGGAATTCAGCAAATAAACCGAGGGGTCCAATGGCAGGAGGACATGCAGCTATGGTGACGATCCAGCAAAGCGGGACAGTGGAGTGGTGCAGAGGGATAAAATCCTGGGGGTGGAGAGATGCAGACACTCTGAAGGAGAGGTCGGCTCTGTGTGGATGGGAGGTGGAGAGGAGCAGGTGTGGGGTGGCCCTGCAGGAGCCACGGGCAGCGTGACTGGTGAACGCCCGGGTGGGGAGGTGGAGTGTGCACACAGATGTCAGCACAAGGGCAGGCCGGGGGCCCAGCCATCAGCTCGAAGACGTCTAAAGCCATGAGTCTGAGCAGGTCACCTGGTGGGGGAGGGGTGTGCCGATGGAGAGGTGGTCCAGGAAGGCAGCCTTGGACGCTGATATTTGAAAGTCAAGATGATGAGGTGGAACCAGCCAATAGATTGAGATTACTTGACAATCACCTGGAGGTGAAGCTTAGACTATCAAGTGGGAAATTCTGGAGAAAGGGGTAATTCAGGGCAAGGGAAGACAGCACAGAGAGGGTTTTTTAGGTCATGGGGCTATAGGTCACCAGGAAGCGAGCCTGGAGGAGCTGGCACTGCCCCAGGAGAGTGGGGAGAAGGGATCCTGGAAAGGAAGAGCAGAGACAGCCAGGGTCGGAGATGCTGCTGGGTGGAGGCAGGCTGGAGTGGGAGGTGTCCTGGAGGAGTCCCTGGAGAAGGGGGCTCCCGGGACTGGCTAAGGACTCGCAAGGGGCCTGGCGATGGCCGGGGTGAAGGCCAAGATCTTCAGACTTGCTTTCCTAAATCCTGACAGCAAGCTGCCTTGATTCCACCCAATCACGCACCAGTTCATCCGCTCAACCACATCTGCTGAGTCCTAACGGATCAGGGTTCCCTCTGGACCAGCTCATCCACACAAAGCTGGAGACCCTACTGGAAGGACGGCCTCGGCCTTTCTGCTACAAGAGAAAGTAGCAGGGTCTCCCTCCAGCAGGCCCCGTGTCAGCCCTCCGATTTAGTTTGGTTCTAATTCCTTAGAGACTGGTGGTTTTCATAGTGTCAGTGAGCTGCTACTTCGATGGAGAACCTTGGAAGAGCACGGTGATGGCATGCCTGGCCAGAACACGGGGCTCGGGTGGCCCTCCTCAAAGCAGGGGGATGGACCGCCAGTAGGAAGATCCAGGAACATCCTTGTACCTGTTTGGGACCTCCCATCCCATATGCCAGGGCAAAAAGGACCAGGGTAGCTTTGAAGTGACTGAAATTGCTGTCTCCAGGGTTCAACATGGCCCCTTCCGGATGCTGACGGATCACTTGGCCAGCAGAGTGTGGAGATCTTCTCTGAGCCAGCAGCTGGCTCAGTATCCCCAGGAACAGTGCAGGCAGTTGCTGGGAATCCAGGTGTACTGCGGTGAGGATATGACATACCATGGAATCTGTCTCATCTCCAAAAAGACACCAAAGCCCGTGTGTGCCTGCACCTACGCTGGGTGCATGTTAGGATCCAGCCCTCTTCCAGGACAGCAGGGGAGTCCTTCAAGTCCACCAAGCAGAGCGTGTAAGGTGGATCTGGAATGCCGGGGGTTTCAATGGCGTCGTGGAGGCTGCGGCCCTCCAGGCTCTGTGGTTACAGCTGCCACAGTGGCTGTGGATTAGCCATCAGTGGTCCATGTGCAAAGACTCTCAGGTCACATGTTCTGCAGTGAGCCTCAGCAGGCCCCTGCCCTGCAGGCCGCAGCCTCTGGCTAGGAAGGCCCGGGGCTACCTCTGCCTCCGGGGGTGGTGCCGCCTGTTCTGGCTTTCTGCAGAGCTATCGCTGGCATGGTCATCGGCTCTTGAAGGCGCAGCTGGGTGAGGGTCTGTGGGCTGGCCTGTTTGCACACAATACCATGCACCAGGCTCGGGGGCCACTCTGCACCCCACCTGAGTTCCTGACCACAGTCAGAGTCCTGGCCATCCAGAGGCTCCAGCTGAGAGACCATGGCTGTCAAGACCCTCACTCAGCAGCTGCCAGCCTGGGCCACAGGTGCCGGGTTTCCCCAGGGCCAAGCCTGGGTCTGCAGTTCTTCCTTCCCCTGCCCCCGTCCGTAGGAAGCCAGCAGCTCCCACCCGCCAGCAGTTCCCTGGTGACTGCTCACTTGAAACTCAGCAGCAGCATGGCCTCATCCCTGCCCAAGGGTGGGGGCACCATGAGACAGAGGCTCCTGCTACATCGGAAGCTTCTGGTCACCGTCCCCTTTAAGGCTATTTGTTCTGAGGAAGTGGCTGAGAGCTGACAGGTTGGGGCAGCCGCTCCTCCTACTTGGGGGCTCATCTGGCATGGTGCTGTTGGCCAGGCCCAGGCCTCAGCCCCCGGGTCAACAAGGCGAGTTCTTCAAACTCAGAACACTGCAGTGATTTGTCTGAGGCTTAGGGGTTGCCCCACTGTGGTGTCCCCAAGAGAACCCTGGGGTGGGAGCTGGGTGTTTCTCCTCTGGGGAGAAAATCTTATTTTGCATGTAAAAGCTAAATGAGGTCTCTTGCCTCTTGTCCTGGACTTAATACTCAACCCCCAGTGCCATCACGGGCCTTGGGCAGGTTGTTAGCCTCTCTGAGTGTGTGGGGGGGTCACCCTACCCACGAGTGGCTGGCAGGGTCAGCACAGCCATGTGGAAAGTGCTGAGGGTACAACCAGGTATAGGTGATGGCTCTGAGATGCCAGCCATGGCCTGGGATCCTGGGAGGGGCAGGTGCCAGCCGTGAGGCCCCATGGTCAGCCTGGCCCTCAAGGGCAGCCTCGTGGGCCCCTGTTTTCCACTGGCTAAGTCCCTTGCCCTCTGTGGACTGAGGGATGGGTAGCTGGTGGCCTTCCCTGTAGGACAGAGGGCCACTTTACCAGCAGGCCAGGGGTCTCTGGGTGCTGTGGGTTGATAGCAGACTTTCCTCTCCCCAGGTAGGAGGACTCAGAAGGGCAGGTTGCCTGGCCTCTCTCTTGGGAGTGCCCAGTCCATGGCCTTTGGGGGACATGGTCTATCTTTCCTCTCAGCAGATCAGCTGCCCTGGTGACTCACTGCTGGGGCAAAACCCTAGGCTCAGGCGGCAGCTCCTCCTAGTCTGATATTGCCATGACCTTGGAAAAAAAGTTATAAGCAAGGACTTGAAGGGACGCAGATGGCTGTCTTCTGAGAGCTGGGGAGGAGTTCTCAGGACAGGCTCTGACCTCTGCCGAGTTCACGCAGGTGGGCAAGGAGCGGGCAGCAGGTGGCGAGGCAGGGAGGGCTGAGCAGGAAGGCCTGCGAGTGGGAGGCCCTGGGCCCTGCCGCCATGAACACGGGACTCAGGGCCTCAGCTCCTTGATTCCAAATCAGAAGCTGGCCTAGATGGCCACGGAGAGTCCCCGGCACTGAGGTATACTGCAGAGGCTGGGTGTCTGGGAGGCCGTCAGCTGTCCAGAAGCCAATGGCTCACCTACATGGACGCATCACTGAAGGGGTGAGCTGCCCGTGGGGCCATGGTACAACAGGAGACAGCGGCCAGGCAGAGGGGCTCCCTCTGGCTCCCCTGGGCACAGGGCCACTTCCTGCTCCTCAGTACCCACACCATGGCACCTCTGATGCTCCCATGAGACACCGCAGGGTACAGGACATAGAGGGATCTGATGTCAGCGGACGCTACCCAGAAGGCTGCCCAAATGACCTGTGCCCCACACTGCCAGCTGAAGCTGCCCAGGCTCAGGGACTCCACCCTCTTATCTGGTGACACTCTGATCAGCTCTGCTGAGCTGGGCATGCTCAGTCCCTGTTCTAAAGACAGCTGTGGCCCCTCATCTCCAGGCCTAGGTCAGGACTCTGACTTCTGATTTTGCTGAGCAACTTGTAACCTGGTTTACATGGAAGCACAGAAGTGCCAGAAGACCACTGCAGCTCTGCCCCTCAGGTGGCCTTCTGAGGGCAGGCAGGAGGACAGAGCCAGTTCCAGGTGTTGCCCAAGACGGCTGAGCCCTGCGGCCTGGATTCCGGGCCTGCTTCTGGACTTTCTCCCAGGAGACCTCGGACCCACTCTGTTCACATCAGCATCTGTCAAAAACTCCTGGCTCCTCTGGGCACAAACTCTAGGCCTCCCTGGCAACCGGAGGAATGACCTTCAGCACTGTGTTGGCACGACAAGGATGGGGTATGACCCGAGATGGCTTTGGCCCTCCCTCCTGGGGCCACTCATACCTGCAGTGGCCTCACTGCCCACATCCACACCTGGCCTTGGCTCCTGCCTCACACAGCTTTGGGGCAGAGATGTGGCAGGGAGCTCACGCCCTCCCCTGCAGAGCACGGAGGCACAAGGCCTCAGCACAAGTCAAAGATAGACTTTTATTCTTTTTTTTTGGTACTGGAGATTGAACTCAGGGGCACTCGACCCCTGAGCCACATCCTCAGCCCTATTTTGTGTTTTATGTAGAGACAGGGTCTCACTGAGTTGTTTAGCGCCTCGCCATTGCTGAGGCTGGCTTTGAACTCGCAATCCTTCTGTCTCAGCCTCCCTAAGTGCTGGGATTACAGGCGTGCACCATTGTGCCTGGCTGACTTTTATTCTTAAAGCCAGAGGCCAGCCTGCAGTCAGGTCCCATCACCCGCCCACGCCCTGTAGCTGGGACAGGGAAGCAAGGCTGTCCGGGAAGTGAGCCCCTCAAGCTCAAGGCCACAGGCTGGCTGGGTCGCGGTGGTCCCTCTCACCCCACAGCAGCCTCTTCTGAACCTGGGACTTGTGGCTCCAGGGTAAGCAGGAAGCAGCCCCACAGAGCGGTCCCCACTAGCTTCTCTGTGCACAGCAGGGTCTACCCACAGCCCCCCAAGACAGGCCTGCTGCCCCTGGACCCGAGCTGCTGCCAAAGGCTCTGGCTCTGATGGATGGCTCTGATGATGTCCTTTCCCAGCAGCAGAGCCCTGGAGTCAGCTTCCTTAGCAACCTGCAGCTGACAGGGGCCTCGAGGTAATTAGGTAGGAGTGCGCTATTGAAACCCTGTGCATGGGATTGAACCGCAGTGTCACCAAAATCCATTTCAGAAGAGTTTGCTCAGCCAATCTGTCTTCAGTTAATCAAATGGAGTTTAGCAACCCTATAATAACTATCTCACCATGTGCAAAATGCCTGCCCAGCTGGGCTGGGGGCACTTGATTTAAAGTGCCACCAAAGCCCAGGAGACAGCCAGTTGGGGACTGAGATACAGAACTCACAAAGCCTCAGACAGGAGCACTTGTCTAGCAGCAGTGTCTGCACAGATAACTCAGAAATAAAACTGGCAGAAATGCAAGAATGTCTTTTGAAAAAACAAAATAACTCCATTGCTAGGGTGTTGGGGACTTCCTGGGACCCATGAAGACATGACTGCTTCTGAGCAGAGCTGCCCCCCATCTGGATGTGGCCCCCCTTACCTGTGTTCTATGTGTGCGTGTGTGTGCGTGCGTGCGTGTGTGTATGACGTGTGCACATGCGTGAGCACTTGAAGGCAGAGAAAGGCAATGTCGAAGGCGCTGTGGACCCTGAGGACAACTTCCAAAGCCCAGCATGAAAAGGTCCTCCCAGCTTTGGCCATCCTGGCACGCGTCCCTGGCCTGGAGGACTGCCCTGTGTGGTGGCACACTGTCTCTCAGGGCTGTGTGGTGCTTGTTGGCACCATGTGACCTGCAGGCTCACTTAGCCTTGTCCTCCTTGTCAGAGTCTAGACCTTGGGTGCCTCTGCTGCTGGATGCTGTGAACATTGCTTTGTGCTCCTTGGGCCACTTCAGACTCCTTCTGGCCACACCCAAGGACCTTGCCAGTTCCCCTCCTTGGGATGACCCTTCCCATCCTGCAGGTCCTGAGCAGTCTGGAGAGTGGAGGAGAGCTTTGCTCATCCATGGGAGGAGCAGCCCCAGGAGCCCCCTCAGCTGTAGGAGCAGCAGCTCTGCCAGTAGGGGGCACCCTTGCTCCTTGCAGTTTAACCTCTGTCCTGTCTGGCTTGGTCTCCCAGGGCAGTTCAGGGTCTGGGCAAGGAATTCAAATTCACCATCATAGTGGCAAAGTCCCCAAGTCCCCAACTGTGTAGAAGCTGTCCCCAGCCAGCACCTGTTTCTCATTCAACGCTGAGCTATGTTTGCTGTGCCTCTGGGACATCGGGGCAGTGGTGCCAAACTCAAAGTTCACAGGAGCCTCATGCCCAGTGTGGTGCATCCCCATTTACAGATGAGAAAACCAAGGCCTGGCAGAAATAACTCACATGTTCAAAGTCAAAGCGTGTTGTGAGATACCAGCCTTTGAGGCTGGCTTTGCAGACCTCTGGTCTATACTCTGTAGACTCAGAAGAGGGTGTGCACAAATGTAGAAGCTTCAGAGAGGAGAGGCATTCTGGGGGCCTAGAGGTGAGGGAGCAGGAGGACCCAGAACTCCTCAGCCCCAGAGACCAGCCTCCAGCTGTCATCTCTACCTGCCAGGAGTACCAGGTACATGAGATATAGCACTTAAAGCTGCCCCTCCTGGTGATATTTTCACTTCAGCTCAACTGTAAAAGTAATAGATAACTTACAGTTATACTAAAAAGACCTTTATTTTATGCTGATCATTAACTAGGGAGGCTTCACACTCCAGATTAGTTCTATTAGAGACCTGAAATTGCTTATATCAATTTCCTTGTTCTGCAGACACTTTCTCAAAATGCCTTATAAATTGTTTGCCAGCTTCCCCAAAGGAAAGGAGGCTTGCTCTCCTCTGGAGGAAGGGCCTCGACACTCGACTTCCTTTAGGGGACCTCAGCAAGACCCCCAAGGAGCCAAGGTGAGGGGCATGACATTAAGCCTGAAGCCCAAGCTGCGAATGGGTGCCTGGAAATCCTGCATTGGTGCCGTCCCCACACACCAGACGATGTGGAGCAGGCAAGCCCACTACCCAAAGGCTCTTGCCTTCAGCTTGTGCTGACAAAGGCCAAGCTTACAGGACCCCTGGGAGAAGGGGAGTCTCTGCCTTGGGCCTCATCAGCTTCTCCAGGACATCTGAGGGTCATCAATGCCAAGGGACATCAACAGCCAGTGTCTAGGTCATGTAGCATCACACAAAATGGGGTACGGGGTTTGTGATGGCAGGCCCAGTGGGAGGGCCAGATCCCATAGGAAAAGCCAGGGTGAAGGTCTCGGGGTGGGGCATGGAAAGAGCTAGGGCACAGTGTGCCCACAGGCCATGGGCCATAGCTGGACATGGTGCAGGGGGTTGTGGGAGGCAGGAAGATTTAAGCAGGGGGCAAAACTGTGACCTCAGACAGGGCAGAATTTGGGTCAAAAGGCAACAAATGAGGCCAAAAACATACTTCCTGATGCTCGAAAGTACAGTTCCCGTGGAATTAACTGAGGGAATAGATCTAAAAAATCCCAGCAATTTTCAGAAAGCAGAAGTTAAAGAAAACACAAGGAAAAATAGAAACTCACTAATAGGAAACTTTAAACCACTTTCACAATCCATGATAGATAAAGTAGACAAAATATGTAAGGATAAAGAAGAACTAATAAGATAAGTTATAACTAATGAACAGAAAAATTACAAATACATTTACCCTCTGACCCAGCAAGCCTCCTGCTAGAATCCATCCTACAGATGTTCTTGCACAAGCAAAAATGATGCATGCACAGAATCATTCCCCACTATAGTATTTGTCATAGGCAAATATTAAAAGCAACAATAAATTATGGGTCATCCACACAATGGAATATGATGTCGTCTTAGAAGGACAGGGAAGACGACAGCACATTCTCTCTAACTGTGGAATGCATTTTCTGGGATAGATCATTAGCGACAAAAGAAAATCTGTTAAGTCTGAATGAATGGGCAGGAAGCAGGAGAAAAGGGAAAGTAGAACAGATATTTGCATTTGTACAAAGAAACATTTGAATAATACAGAAGAAACCAAAACGGGCCCTCTGCGCATTCTTCTTCTTAGAAAGTCATTTTGAGTTTTAAATCATATGAGTATATTAACATGGTAGGCAGAATAATGGCCATCCAACAATGTCCATGACCTAGTCTCGAATCCATGGATATGTCACCTTTCATGGCAGGAGGGATGGAGTTGCGGATCTGGGGTGGGAGGTTGCCCCAGTTATCCAGGGCTCACTGTGAGGATGTGCACTGCTGGAAGAGGCCACCCTTTGGGCTGTGCTTGGAGGGCATGTGGCTACAGAAGAATGGCCAGAGGGACGCCAAGCTGCTGGCTTTGAACATGGAGGCCATGGGCCACAGGATTCAGCAGCCTGTACAAGTTGGAAAAGGGAGGAAATGGATTCTCCCCTTCCCTAATCCTATGACACCCTGGTTTTAGCCTGATGAGACTCCTGTGAAAATTTTGAGCTTCCGAGCTGAAAGATGATAGATTTTTGTTGTTTTGAGCCACTGAGTTTTTGGTAACTTTTTATAGGAGCCATAGAAGACTAGTATGAAAACTTTTTAAAAAATCGCATTGAAAGCTGGCCCCACTGGTGCCATGTGGACATTGCTGATGGCCAGAGATCCCAGGATCAAGGCCGAGCATGCGCACAGCTTGGGGCTCAGTCTTGCCTTCCCCACACAAGGTCCAGGCCAAGAGTGAGGGTCCCATGCTGGGGCCAGGATGCCCTGAGTGGGGGATCATTGTCCTTGACACTGTCCTGTCCTGCCGACTGTTCTTAAAGCACAGGACCTCTTGGTAAGAGGGCCAGGGTGAATCAAGGGCTGTGATCCTAATGACTTCTGTCTTGGACAGCCTGTGACCTTGAGCAGCCGCCCTGGCTTGGAGGTCAGCTCTCCTTGGATAACGTGAGAGGCTGTCCAGCGGACTCGAGTGAGAAAGCTTTGTGGTCACAACCCAGAGATCAAACCCCACTTGGATGACCCAGGGGAAGGCAGTTGCCCTCTTGACTTCAGGGTCCTCACCTCTGAAAGGTGGATAGGGCTCTACCTGCCTGTCCTGCCTGTCAATGGCGTCCTCCCCCCCAGCCCCAGCCCCTCCAGCATTGCTCTGGGCAGCCAGAGACCTTGGAGAGGCTTCCCCTCTGCCTGTTCCCCTCTTAGAAGGCGGAAGAACACTAGTGCACCTGCTGGACTGTGGTGAGGAGTCGGCAGAACTTCCACAGCGTGGGGCCCGGTGGCCTGCCAGACCTCTCGCTAACTTCTTCCCGTGGAGAATCAGCAGGCTGGATGATTGTCCTAGTCCGCAGGGCTGACCCACAGCCACGTCCTTGACTGTGGACGGCACACACCCAGAATTCATGGGTGCTGCTTCCCACCCCAGCCTTGCGCTTTCTGCCTGACGTCCCTAGCGCTTGGTCAGCTCCCACACATCCTTGGAGGCCCAGGTCACCTCCTCCAGGAAGCCTCCTTGGCCCTCTCCTGGTTCCCACTGCGCTACAGAGTCCTGGGAAGACCTTTCTCACTGGACTTAGCCACTCGGTGCCATTTTTATTTTGGGGTCTGCCTCCCTCAGCAGGCTGTGAGCTTCTTGGGGGTTAAAATGATTTCCCATTCACCTTATTAGCAGAGACGCACACAAGGTCGGTCAGTCATTCACTTATTTGCCAGTTATTCTCCACGCCCTCACTCCGGGCTGGGGCTCATTTGTGAATGAAAGAACAATGAACAGGGTCTGGATGCCAGTCCTAGCAAATGCTCTGACATTGTGTCCTGGCGGGGTCTGAGCAGGGATGCCATCTGGGAGCAGGACCACTCTGGAGGCTCACAGGATGTGTTCTGGACTTGACTTCCCTTTCAGGATTAAGAATGACGTCTGGTGCCTGTCCCCCAGCTTTCCGCCAGTTTCTACTCATCCCCTCTCCTCACCTGCTATGTTCACTGTTAAACCAGACAGAAGCTCCCCCAGACCACTGCAAACCCCGAGCTGGGGGGAGAGGGGAAGCTCAAGAGCCCCGGAGACCAGCCTCACCCAGTGTTGTCTATGCCCCAACCAGGGCATCAGCTAGGTCCTGGGGCCTCTGCAGGAAGGAGATGGAGTCCCTCCTCATGCCTGCAGTTTGGGAGATGGGCAGACAACCACCCCCCTGTAAGGACAGAGAGCTGCCTGTCCTGGCCCAGGGAGACTGAGAGGTGCCAGATGGCTGTGTGCAGCAAGCAGGGGAGGGGGAAGGCTGGAGCTTTCCAGGCAGGTTGGAGAGAAAGGAGAGGGGAGAAATTGCCCTGGGGGTGGTGGCAGGAGAAACAAGGGAATCCTGGGGTCTGCCAAGCTCTGTGAGAGCGGCTGCTGCCTCCTGGCCCCTGGGCCCAGCCCCCCACCTGCATCCACTCCCCCAACATGCAAATGACAATAGCCCTGCATTAGGACAAAAAGCAGCCACTGGTCTCCATGCACCAAGCTATTCCTGGCAGAGCACTGCGGCCTGGCTGCCTTAGTCACTGTCTTCAGCATCCCTGGGAGGGAGGAGAGAACAGGGGGCTCCGTCCTGGATCCTTATTCTAGGGAGAGGAAAACTACAGTAAGGGGCTGGTGACTCGTTCTGTCAAGGTGACTCATTGAGGTCACGGGGACCATAGCCCAGTAACCCAGTTCCCAGACCTCACTTCTGCAGCTAAGGACACAGCCTGGGGTGGGGGTGGAGGAGAGAGTTGGCACCAAGAGACCTGAGCTCAGGTCAATAACAACAACTGCAAAAATCAATTGCATTTCTATATAACAGCAACATACAATTGGAAATTGGAAAAAGCAGAATCATTTACAATAGCAACAAAAATACAAAATACATCTAACAAAATACGTGTGAGATCTGTGTGTTTGAAAACTACAAAGCACAAGGAAAGAAATCAAAGACCTAAATAAGTTGAGAGGCACATGCTACGTCAACAAATCAGAAGGTGCGGTACTAATGGGATGTTCACACACCACAAACTGACCTACAGATCCAAGGCTGTTCCAAATAAGAGCACATCAGGACTTTCTTGGTTCTTGTAGAAATCAACAAATTAATTGCAAAATTTATATGGAAAGAGGCTGGGGTGGAGCTCAGTGGCAGAGCCTGGCGGAGCATGTACAAGGCTGTGGTTCCATCCCCAGCACTACCTACCGCAGGCGTTGGGGGAAACTGTATGGAAAAGTAAAGGAGTGTTGCCAACACAATTTTGAGAAAGAACAAAGTTGGAAGCCTCACACCCACTGATTTCAAGACTTACTACAAAGCTATAGCCATTGACACAGAGTGGGACTGGCAAAGGGTGGGTGTCAACAAGAGGGAGTCTTCTAACTTTGGAAGACTGACTTCAACGAGAGCACAGAGAAGTTGGTGGAAAATTGAGATGTCTATACCTCACACCATTTGCAAATGTCAATGCAAAAGAGATCACAGATACAATGTAAAATTCAAAACTGCAAAATCAGAAAAAAAGCACAGGAGCTCTTTGTGATCTTGAGTTAGGCAAAGATTGCTTAGATATGCATGATACCAAAAGCACAATTGTAAAAGGACAAATCGATCAATTTGATGTCATCAAAATCAAGAACATGGAGCCTTTGAAAAACACAGTTAAGAGAATAAAATGGGAGTCAGGCGACCAGTGACAAACTGGGAGAGAATATGTGCGACTCTCACAGGCAATGAAGAACCTCTCCAGAACACTCAAAGGCCTCCTGCAAGCCAATAAAGAGAAAACAGACCAAGAAAATCAGGCTTGCAGTTGGACATCCCTCCCTCCAGTAGAGATGCAGACGTGACGAGAGATGGCGTTTGTCCTCAGGGAGCTCTCAATGCCTAGTACAGCAGCATTAAAGAAACAACAATACTGATTCCTGGCAGGTGTGGGCAGGGATGACTCCCGGTTGCTGGAGGTGAGAAGTGGGCCGGGCCTTTTGGAAGACCATTTGCCAGTTTCTTGTAAAGTCCAACATACTTACCTTGGTTTCTGGCAATTTCTCTCCTAGGTGTTCCCCAAGGGATAAAAGCCTACAATTACACAAACGTTTATCGTCCTTTACGTGTAAAAGCCCTGAGCTGGAAATAGCCAGATGTCCTTCAATAGGTGAGTGGTTAAGCAGACTGCATTAGGCCGGTGAACGGAACACCACTCACCAGGAAAGGGACCAATGGACACAGCTCCGAGGAATCTCAGATGCTTCAGAGCTGTGGACACAGGCAGAAATGTACACAGTGTGCTGAGCCACACTCCAAAGCAGCAGCCAGATACAAAGGCTATGCTCTGAGTCCATCTGCCCGCCATGGGGCTGGACAGGGGGTGCGGGAGGGCATGGCTGACCAAGGTGTTGGGAATTTTCAAACTAATGGACTGAGGCTATGATCACATGACTACATGTGGCTGTCAAACCTGAGACCCAGCCACCCAGGTGGGAGTTTTTACCAAATAAATAATAAATATCCCTGCAGGACTGCTGGGGACCAAGCCTTTCTAGCCACATGGCATGGTCTCTCTGCAAAGTAGTTTCCTAACCTGTAAGAAGGGGATTGCAGTAAGACTCACAGGCTTTGAGGGATCAACTAAGATGTGGCACACACACTGTGTGAAGGGACCCACGGAGTGGAGCGTGCAGAGACTCAGACTCTGAAAGCTGTCCCTGGCCCCAGGGAACCAGCAGGACACACCACTATTCCTCTGATGAGGAAAGGCCTCTCTCTCAAGAAAGCAAAGGGAGGACCATCTCCAGAGCAAAGGCAAAGCAGGCCAGGCCCAGGGGCATGTGCTAGGTAGGGAGGTCCAGCAGGCAGCACCAGGCGCTTGATAGGCAGGGCCAGAAGAACCCTTGATGGCAGCACCTTAGCCACAGTCTGCAGGCCTCTGGCCTCCTCAGGAATGTGCCTCTACAGGAGGAGAGCCTGTCTGCACCCCTCTCCCCCTCACTTCTTGGCACTGAGCACCTACCAGAGGGCGGGCCCCTGCCAGAACTTGTCACAGATTGGGTATCTGAACAGCAACCTCTGACGCAGGCACTGATTGCACCCCCATTTCATAAGGAGGAAACTGAGGCCCGGAGGGGAGAACCTGTTCTAGGGGTGAGGCCTGGCCACACGCTCTTTTGAGCACTTGCAGCAGGTCCTGTGGGCTGCTGGGGAGTCCATCCATCACACGGGTCCAAATGGAGCTCCCAGAGGAGACTGGCCTGGAGCCCAGAGCCACGGTGCCCATCTGGAATGAGCCTGGGACAGCGGACCCCGAGCTGGGCCAGATGTTTGCAAGAAGCAGGCACCCGTGGTGGGTCGTCGCTCCCTGGCCCTGACCCTGAGACCTGGCTTCCCACTGCTTGAGAGCTGGAGGTCTGGAAGCTGCCAGAGGCTCAGGTGGCAGCTGAGTTCCTTCAGGAACCTCAGAGCGCATGTGGGGCTGTAGCTGGACAGGAGTGGGCTAGGCCAGCCCTGCGTCATGCCCGGAGCTCTCGGCTCTGCTCCGAGCTGCCCCACAGGTAAAGATAAGTCACTAATTCGTGACTGTAGCCCAAGCAACAGACAAGCCACAGGAGCTGTTATGCAGCACTGAGACAGTCACTGGTGACCAACAAGTCCCTGTGCTAAACTAGGTGCCTGGACCTGGAAAGCAAACCTCCCTTCAGCCCTTGTCCCCAACTGCAGCCTCCATGCCCCTGCTGGGTACCCCAGTCTGTGCTGGCTGTCTTGTCTTCTCCAAAGCTTGGGAGCCTCCAGGGTTCTCCTACCTCAGTCCCTTCCAGCCTCAGCCTTACCCTGCCCTGCAGGGACCCTGTGCTCATAGTCCACCTCCCTCATCTAGACCACTACGAGGGGCTTTGGTTACCTTTCAGAAAAACCAGCCCTTCCACCCTGGCTTACGGCACCCTAGCACGGTGAGGGAGGTCAACCACCACCACAGCTCCCCACGTGTCTCACAGGAGCCTGGCTCACCCTGTGGCCACCACCATCTGTTCCTAAGGGCCTGGTCAAGGGCAAATCCGCAGAGAAGCAGGGTCCACCTGGGCCAGAGTTTTGGGTGGAGCCACATACCTGCCCTCCTGCTAGGCCCAGTCGAGGGGCCATCTGTTGTGCCAATTCCCCAGACTTGTCAAGGGACAGGGCTGTTCACTAGCAGCACTAAGGGCCATGCTGGCAAGTGTGCAAGACCTGCTGGGACACCCGAGCCTGCAGTGCCCAGAGGCTGGTGCCCGGGTGGACAGGGCAGGTGCAGAGAGGGAGGCTCCGGCACAGCCAGGGCAGGGAGAGCATGGGAGGGAGCAGGAACACCAGGCTAGAGGAGAGGTGGCTCAGGGTGGGGATGCATCTGGAGCACTGGAAGGTCATCTTACAGCAGCAGTGGACGTGCTCTGTCTGCTCCCAACCATTCTGAGCGTCGGAGTTGGGCAGGAGGGCCAGCCTCCCTTACCAGCCTCCCTGCTCCTCCCTCTCACTTATGTGGCTCTCATTACAGGGTATGGGGCTCCATGAATGGCGTGGGATGGGCGTGGGCTATCACCACCTGGGAAAGCTGTGGTCTCGGCCTCCTCCAGCCCAGTGTGGCAGAGAGACCAGCCAGCTGGGGACAGCAGCAGCCTGGCAGAGGGCTCTGAGGCCTGAGGCCCTCTCTGCCCAGTCTTGACTCTGTGCTGGCCAAAGGACAGGCCTCTCTGTGGAAGCACTGGGGAGAGAGAAAGCGGCTCCACTGGACCCTCAGTCACAACAGGGTAAGAGCCCAGGGGAGTCCATGGGGCAGGAGCTCTCCAGCTGCTCAGCCAGGCTCTTGGCTAGGTCCCCTGGAGTCCTCTCTGTGCTTCCCAAGGCCAGGACGTTCGCCAGAGAGCACTTTCAACCAGGGCAGGGCTCCTCGCTGGCCACTTCCCCTCTAGCTTCCCAACAGCAGACCTCCCTGACACTGCCTCTGGGAAATGAGGGCGCTGTCCATGGGTGCACGCGGCTGTTGGAAAGCAGTGAGGAGTGAGTTATAGCTGATCTCTAGGGGCACCAGCCAGGCACACCTGGAGGCCAGGTACATGGATGAAGATGTTCCTTCTTTTGTCTACTCACCGGGAACAGAGGCATCCTCCATCCCCCAGCCTGCAGCACAGTGGTGCAGGGCTGGCCCTGAGGGCAGGACACCCAGGAGCGGGGCACATCGGCAGCTCTGCTACTTAGGCTCATGGTGACCTGATACATGAGACAGCACATCTACTATAGCTCACTTGTTACGTGTACTTCACTTGATTCTCACAATGATTCCATGAAAAAGGACTACTATCCCCATTTTCCAGATGGAAGAAAGTAAAAAAGATCCATAGAGTGGTAATTTGCCCAGGGCTAGTGACGGGGACTTAAACCGGAGGCCCTCCAAGATCAGTAAGTCACAGAGAGAGAAAGGCCCATCTCCCCACCTGGCCATGGATGTGGAAGGCCTCGTGGGAGGAAGATGGGTGTGTTCCTGGAAGGCCTCCCCCAGGGCCTGTCCAACAACAGAAAAGGACTTTCAGGGCATTAGCTACAGAAGAGCCAAGTGAGGGATGGGGGCGGGGGACATCAAAGCCGAGATCAATCGTGTCGGGGGCAACGTGGCAAGAAGACAGATCTCACTGGAAATTCCTCCTGACTGGACTCTGCCAGGATCAGAGCATTTTTCATCCCAAGATTAAGCAAAATGCTTTTCCGTCATAACCTCCTACCCGTCTGTGTGCAATCCCCCACATCGTTTTTACACCATGTGCATCGAAAAATCTATTTTGCAGCTTTCCCCCTCTGTGGTCTGTCCAGTGGAAGCTCATCTGCCTGCAGCTGTAAGAAGAGGAGAGACGCACATGAAGGGGCAGGAAGCCTGCAGGATGGGGAGCCCTGGGCTGGGCTGTGGCATGGCAGTGACCGAGGCTCGGACTCCACCACCTGGCCTGGACAGAAATGGAGCGCAGATGGGAGGGGAGAACCGAAGGTTCCTGATGAGGGACTGTGCCCAGGACGATGAGGGCAAGGAGCCACCAGGGTGAGGCGACCGTGAGCCATGATAAGGAGCCAGAGAAGCCAGTGGCTCGTGGGGGGCGTGGAGGCCTGGAGGTCAGCAGTTGAAGTGTGAGAGTGCTCCAGGAGGGGCCCGCCTGCAGCCACTGGCATGTGAAAGATGAGTCTCTGTGGATGGAAGTCTTGGGAAGGGACGAACACACGCAGGGCCAGGAACACAGACAGCGCAGGAAGGGGAGAAGCCAGGGCGGCATCCTGAGACTGACCTTCAGGAGACACCAGGGCAAGAGGATTCTAGACTACAAGGTTGGGAGGTCAGACAAACCTGAGGTGCAGCATCATAGAAACCACGGCAACCGAGACTCCCTGGCAGCGGGCAGGCGGGGTGCAGGCCCGAGGAGTATTTTTAAGGCCTTATCCCTGTCGGGGTGTGAATCTGGAAGGTCCCCCAGGCTCTTGTGTTGGAGCCTGGTTCCCAGGGCAGCAGTGGTCAGAGGCGGGGCTTCTGAGGGCTCTGGCCTCTTTGGTGGGCCTGTCAACTGATGGGCTCATGATTGAATCAACTCCTGGGAACTCTAGGAGTAGGGCCTCAGGAGGAAGAGGATGGGGGCGTGTTCTGGAAGCACACCTCTTGGCCCCTCCTCACTCTCTCCCTCTCTGCTTTGCAGACACCATGAGGGGAGCAGCCCCCCTCCACATGCTCCTGTCTCCACGATGCGCTGCCTCACCTCTGGCCCAAAGCAATGGAACGAGCCAACTCTGGACTGACCCTGGGAGATTGTGAGCCAAACATAAATCTTCCCCCCCTAAAACTGATTTTCTCAGATAGTTTGTCACAGGGACAGAAAGCTGACTTGCACAATCCATTGACTTCCTGTCTGAAAGAAGGGTATCGCCACTCCTGCTTTACGAAGGAGGTGATGAAGGCTGGGAGACTGAGTTGCTCAGCGGGGCCTCCAGGGCCGGCCAGCTGCGGCCACAGTGCAGGCTCTTCTGAGAAGGCAGCTCCGCTGAGTGAGAGGGAGCCTGGGGTTTCAGGAGGATGGAGGAGGCCAAGAGCAGCTCCCGGGAAGAAGGGGCTTCAGGGCTCAGGACCAGGAGATGCTGCACCCAGCAGAGCCCAGGCCCAGCACTACTGGAGCCCATGGAGGCTGAAGCCCTCAGCCAGGTTGCCACCCCCAGGTGCCACCAGCCTCAGGAGGCGTGACGTAGTAGCTGCAGCCTCCCAGAGCACTGCTCACCTGCGACAAGGTCTTCAGGACATTGCCACCCTCTCTGTGTGGGGCAGCTTGGGTGGACAGCGGTGACGTCAGGATGTGACGTCAGGAGCATGGCTGGGATGTCATGCAGGACAGTTTGCTGAACTCTGCATTTGGGGCCTGTGACATCAACACAAAGACCTGTCCTTGGCACAAATCCCTGACAAACTTGTCCCAGATGGGAAGATAGTGCAGATGTGTCTTTTCTGACAGCAGATCACCTCCCACCGGGTTGGGTTGTGGCCCACGGCCCTCCCAGGGCTGCCCGCAGCGTCTCCACCTGATGGGCCACTGTGAAGCTGCATTTCCCCAGGGGAGGGAGGAGCAGAGGCTGATGGGGTGGCCAGCCGGGTGTGCCAGAGCTGAGAGCTGGTGGAGAGGGCAGCCCCAAGGTCTCTCTGGAAACCAGGCCAGCACTCTGGGGAGAGAGCTCCAAGGGGCCTGGGGCCGACAGGGCCTCGGCCCATTTTGGTTCTGTATGTGCCGTTCTCTCGTGTGGCCATTGCTCCACTGGCTCTCTGGGGATGTGTGATGGCCTCTCGGGGCCCTGCTCAGCCTGTCTGGCTCCCCTGAGTGTAAGTACTGGCTTGTGAGCAGGCAATTTAGATGCCCAAACATCCTTGCAGAGACGTTATTCAAACAGCAAAGCTGGGATAAACACATCCAAGTTGAAACGTGAACCGCCCACGGCAATAGTCTACGCAGCTTTATTTGTTCTGGAAATACTGCTTGCTGCTGTCTAGCAAAAACCAAGTGTCCTGTTAATAGCAGACAGACAAGACGGGCAGGGGCAGCAGGAGGGTGGAGCATTGCCTCCGCAGAGAAGTCTCACCCGGGGAGCTCACAGTGGGAAGGGAGGCTGACCTGGGCTGTCTCCACCCCGCCCCAGCTGAACCATCCCGGGTGGAGGGAAGAAGCTCTAAGCAGCCCAAGAGGTGGTCAGATGTATCCCCAGGGCCCTCCCACCTTGCCAACTCAGGATCCCCATCAGAGGCTGGTCCCCAAATCGGCAGACCTGCCCCTCGTGATTGACAAACATGCTGCACACCTGTCATATGCTGAAGTGATTCACAGAATTTTATGGTCTGTGATTTAGCACACCTAGACTCGACTATCTCTGTTCTAATTAAATTAGCAAAAAGTTAAGAATGACAAAATGGCAAAGGTGCATTGATTCACCGAATGTGTGCCCTTGTCGCTTAGGTGGGCACCAACTTCTTGCAACTTCCAGTGAAGCAGAGGAAAAAAATATCAGGCATTCGACCTACTTCTTTTGCCACAAGACAAGGGGTGGGTTCCAAAGGGCGCTTTGCAACCTCTGGAAGAAGCCACATGTAGGGGTGGAGCTCCAGGGTGGAGCCAGCACCTGCTTCTCCTGGGCGGGGGAGAAATCCCCAGGGCAGAGAAGCCTTCCCACAGAGGCTTTCTGGAAAGGAAGCCCCTTTCCCCAGCCCTCCTCTCCATCCCAGGTTGCCTGGTGCGCGGAGTGGGGTGCCGCCCAGCCCGGCCTTGCTTCTGTGGGGAGGGGCCCGTGCCCTCCCCTGCAGCCCTCACCCTCTGTGCCACTCACTGCACTTATGCAGCCCTGTGGTCACCTTTGGGCATCTCTGCTTGCACTACACTGAAGAACGGAGACAGACTCTCTTTTCCCCTCTGCACAGCCAGCACTGTGGGTGGGATTTGAACATGGTGGGAACTCAATGATCCTCTATAACCCTCCTCCTCCTCTTACTCTTCTGCCATCTATCCCCAACATCACCGTCACCACCTCCATCATCGTCACCACCACCATCATCACCATCACAAAACACTATCACTAGCTCCATCATCAATCACCACCCCCATCACCACCACCATCACCACTGTCATCACCATCTCCATCACAAAACACCATCACCATCTCCATCATCATCACCATCATCACCATCACCATCTTCATCAGTCGTATACAGGGCTTACTCTGTGCCATAGGTAGTAACTCATTTTAATCTTCTCAACAATTTTATAAAGCAGGCATTCTATTCTCATTTTGCAGGTGAGAAGACTGAGGCACGTAGAAGTTAGCCTAACTTGTCCAAGATTAGCTACTGGGCAGACAGAACTAGGACCGTGTCTGGTTTGACTCTACCTGGCTGCAGAGTGTGTGTTCTGGATCGCCACTGCACGGGCTGAGTGAGAAAGTGTCAATGTGTAGAAGGTGTCTGAGTTCAAGTGCTGCAGGAGTGAGGGTGATGGCTGTCAAGAGCCTTCTGGAATGAGGGACGCTTTCCTGAGTGCGCTGTCAATGCAGGAACCCTGCAGGGCTGAGGCCCACACTGGCCTGGCACCCTGTCCTTCAGCCATGTGGCCTACAGATACACACCCTTGCTTTGTGACCGTGTGGTCATCTTGCTTCTCCTCCATAGAACGCCAAGCTCTGCACACGTGCATTGGCGGCTGGCTGCTCTCGGTCTGTTCCCAGTACTCAGCAGCGGACACCCAGGAGCTGCTCAGTAAATAGATCCTGGCTGTATCAATAAGTGAACTAACAGCCCAAAGGGAAATTTCCCAAAATTTCGTAGACTCTGCCTTGGGAAGCTATGGGAATATCTGTCTATCTGTCCATCTGTCTATCCCACCACCCATCCCCCGACTAAGACTAATAAGTCACAGCAACCAAAAGGAGCGGCCTTAAGGCTTTTCCTGTGAAAGGGCCTTTCATTCTCTCCAGCTGTAGGGGGCGAGTCAGCGGGGGCCTGAGCCACGTCTGCACCCAGAGGCTGTGGCTGGGTGCTGGGCAGCCTCTCTACCGCCAGGGCAAGAGCGCCTGCAGCCTGGACGAGGACGGAACCTGACATGGCAGTGTGCCACCGCGAGGCGTGAACTAGTTCCTGCCCTGCCACTTCCCTGGCCTCAGGTGGGAAGACGGCCTGTCCTGGGCACGGAGACCCTGGGCTGCTTTCCTGCTGGCATGCTGCAGGACGCCGTGCCGGGCCTCTTCCTGTGCCCCTCCCAGCAGCCCTAGCAGCACCAGCATTCACCTGGTTCTGCGGAGAAAGAAGCGACATGCAGGAGACGGATCCTAGTTCACCCACCACGCCCAGCTCTGCGTCTAGGTCTATGGCAGAGGAGGTTACGTTCACCTTTCCCCTTCTCTTCTTCTTCCTTAAGTACTAGGACCCCCGGTTTATGTCCACTCAGAGGGTAGACTATATTGCCTGGCTCTTCTGCACTTAGATGTGGCTGTAATTGTGCTGTGGTCAATAAGATAAAAGCAGAAGTGCCCTCCCACTTCTTGCTGGCTGGGATGTAATCACTATGGCTTGAATTCAAGTAGCCATCTTGTGCCATGAGGAGAAAGCCATGCATTGAGGACAGTGGTATGGCATTGTGGGAAGCTGGGACTCTGATGATTCACCAGTTACCATATTGGCTCTGGATTCTCTAACCAATCTTTTGCAAGGCAGAGAAATCAATCTAGCCTATTTAAACCATTGCTATTGTGTGTTGAATCTATCCTAACTAGTAGTCTGCCTGACTGCAGAGCACATTTACCGAACCACCTTCTTTAAGAAGTAGATGATTTCTATTGTCCTTGGATCCTAGGACATCACGCTGAAGCTCTCAGAACAGTGCCTGGCCTTGCTAGTTAGCAATGTTTTCATGGTTCTGTGGCTGCAGCTATTTGCCAGCGTGTACAAACCCCAACAGTGGAGCTCGGCAGTCCAGAGTGATCAGATTGGCCAGGTGGGCTGGGCAAGGTGGCTTCACAGAGCTCACGCTGCACAGACCAGTGCGCCTTGGAAGGAGCAAGTCTCACTCAGGCACAGCGGGCCTGTGTTCCACAGAGGAAGCCTGCACTAGGGCAGCTGGGGTGGGGGGTTGAAATCTAATCCACGGGCTGCCTTCTCAAGGGTGTCCAAGGAGAGGCCCACACCAACAGACGGTTGCTTCTGAACTTGCAGGAAAACTAACCCAACAGTCTCCCGGGAAACCCTTTCCAAAGAGCCAGATTTGCATATAAATAATAGACATGTCAAAACATATGATGTCTGGATTTGGTATTCATCGTAAGAGTTGAGAATGCACAATTTGTAATAATTTCCTCAAATTCTAGAGATGTTCTCGCAGACCCTGTCTCCAGTGCTAGTGTTGGGCAATTAATTAAACTGCCATTATACTTTCCAATGTGATGGCTGCTGGGAGGAACTGCCCTTCCACGCTGCTTGCTGGTCCTCTGCCTGGCCACAGCCTTGTCAGGTTTTCTCTGCGAGGCACGAGGCAGATGTGCGCAGAGGCTTCTCGACTCACTGACAGGTACGGTTTGTAAAATGAAAACACAAGGAAACATTTCCAGGAGGAGGAGGTGGGAAACACAGTCTGGAGGCCCAGGATATCAAAGCTGGGCTTCAGAAGCCAGCAGAGTGAGGTGGATTCCCCATCAACCCCGCCCTGGTCTTCCAGGCACTCTGCTCCTGAGTGGCCCAGAAGAGCGGCCCAGCCCAGGCAGAGCCTGCCCAGCCGGAGGAGGGCCACAGGACATAGTGCTTTGTTTTACAGCATCCCCCCTCGCCAGGCACCAACAGCAGCAGCCTTTTCTGCCAGGAGCTCGAAATATGAGACCCTGGTGTTTTGTCCAGCTCCCGAATTTAAATGACATCACCACAGAAGAAACTTCCCAAAGGAAATGAATCTCTGCAGATAATGATCTCTCAGAATGGATTTCAAATTGTAATAAAAATACAACTTGAATGTTAAAGGTGAATTTCAATTAAGGCTTCCATCACATAGTTTGCTCCAGACCATGATTTTAAAAAAAAACAAAAAACAAAGAAGTATTTCACTGCCAATAGCAAGTCTCCTGTGATATCTCTTTGAAAACCAACTATTTTTGAAAGCCAAGTTAGAAAAACACATGCGCTCCAGGGTATAAAGAAAGCGGCATTGTGAGTAACATGCAATACTGAGGGGGAGATCTTAGTATATTGACATTATAAAAACTGGGTAGCGATGGGAAATAATATTTTTACAAAGGTGGAAAACATAAATGCCAAGCCTGCAGGCAGATTTATAGACCCCTGGCATGCTCTGTGGAGAGGCACCCTGTCCTGTGAAGGCCAGGTGAGGCGGGCTGAAGGTGTCACAGGGGCCTGGCCAGGAAGGGCCTGCCGGGGACCTGGAGAAAGATGTGCTTAGGCAAAGGAGGAAGAAAGTCTCCAGGACTCCAGGCCCCTCTTTGAAAGCCTACAGAACCACCTGGGGCTTCCTACACCTCCAAGTTTAAAGCTGACTCTGGCTCTGATTTTTAATTTTTTGAATTGAGGTAAAATTCACAGAGCATAAAATTTACCATTTTAAAGTGTACAATTCGGTGGTTTTTAGTATATTCACAGAGTTCTGCAACCATCACCACTGTCTAGTTCCAAATCGTCTCCATCACCATAAAAGCAAAACCTAGGACTCCCTAAGCAGCCTCCTCTGCCCCCTCCTTTGCAGCCCCCCATTGGCTTCCGGTCTCTTGGGTGCACATGGGGCTTGCCAGGTTGTACCTGGGGGGCGTGTCTGAGGCGTGCCTGGGGCATACCTGTGGGGCTGTGTACCTGGGGGTGTGCCAGGAGTGGGGCTGAGTGGGGGGTATGCCTGGGGTGTGTCTGGGGCGTGTCCAGGGGGTGTGCCAGTTCTGGGCCCTTAGTGCTGATGGAATCACAGAGCAAGTGGCTTTTCTGCTGACTTTGACAGGGGCGTGTTCAAGGTGCTCCCCTATTCCCATGATTTAGTATTTCCTTCCTGTTTGGGGGACAGCATGGCCCTTTGACAGGAGTTAGGCCACATTATTCAGCCAAGGGACGTGTGGGCTGCTTCTATCTTTCGGCTATTTTGATTATTTAATGTGGTTTTGTTCCCAGTCTGAAGTCAGGACATTTCTGGCAGAGCCCAGGGTGGTTACATATCTGGTGGTCAAGCTTGGTGTGCTGAGTGGATACGTGAACAGGGGGTGCTGTCCTGGTTAGACTGACAGCCCCCCCGGCCATTATTCCACACCCCTCCCTGTTCCTGCTGCAGGAGCATGAAAGTCAGGGGCGTTTCCTCCAATGCCACCTCCCAGGATAGGCAGTGGTGTGAGCCAGGGGCTGGCACTTTTCTGTCAGAGGACTGTCTATTGTCTTTTTGGCTCTGTAGGCATCAAAGCCCCTGCTGCAGCTCCACTCTGCCGCCGTCGTGTGAAAGCAGTTGCACACAATACCCACACACGGGCAGGACTGCGCGCCAATAAACTTTATTTACCAAAACAGATGGCACACTGGATTTGGTCCACGGGGCCTAGCTGGGCTGTCTTAGTCTAAGCCGGCCACAGTGACTGGTTCAGACGACTTACACAGATCCAGAGAGAAGCCCAGGATTTCTACCCAGTGTCTGGGTTCTCTCTTTAGGGGAATGAAACATGTGCCTACAGGGCCCAGGAAGCCACCCTGAGGATGAGGGGCACCCAAGAAGAGGGAGCAAGGGGCTCATAACAGGACCAGAGTCTTGATCAACCCATACCAGCAGCCCTCTCTACACTGGACTTTTCCTTACCTAACCAATGTTGACCCTAAAGCTTTATCATTTGACTGACCTTCTTTAATCAGGAGGATGATCTTACCTGCAGTGTTCCCAGGGCCTGCCCTCTTTGAGTCTTTGTAAGTATTTGTCAATGAGTGAGGCTTGGAGATTGTCAGAACTCCCCGGGACAGAGAGCACCCCTGTGGCAGCTCGGCCAGGCTGGGACTGGGTGGGGCCTGCTGAGTACTGTCCTGTTGCTGCAGAGCCTCTCAGAGTGGACATGCAGTTGCGGCCCAGCACGCCCAGGCCGGTCCCAATCTGCGATCCACCCTGTGAACGTGCTCATCCGGGCCTCGATGCAGGCGGCAAGAGGCAGCCCCAGGGAGCAGCACTGGTCTGAGAGCGCTTGGCTCATGTTGGCAGCTGGTAGGGACTGCTAGCAGCCAGTGACAGGCAGACAGTGCCACTGGCTTCTGCCTCCAGGGCAGGAGAGACTGCAGAGCCAGGGCAGGGGAGACGTTTCCTGTCAGCTTCACGTCCCCGCTCCCTCGAGCCCTGTCGGGTACCAGGTTATGCATTTGCTCTCTTTTGGCCTCGGGATACAATGGGGCGATAACATGAGCCTCTCAAGAGGCAGAACCCTCAGGACTAAGGGAAGGAAATGATGTGCAGCCTGTTACCCTTCTGCCCTGCGAGCTCACTGGCACAGACTGACCAGGCTGCATGGCACTCTGCCTATACCCCATCTTCATAGGCATTTCAGGGTACTGGGCAAAGGTCCCCAGGACCACAGCACACAAGCTCTCACTCACATGTGGTGGCGAACACATGCTCCACCCCAGGCCCCAGGAGCTAGCTCGTTTCTCAAAGCCAAGGACCAGATGCAGTGCAGGTTTTCTGTTTAGATGCTCCCAAGCAAGCAGGCAGACGAATGCACAGGCTGGTCAGAGCAGAGCCCCATGGCTCTCCAGGATGCCCAGGCCCACTGGGTTGGTGGAGGTGGCAAAAATAAATACAGTTATAATCAAATAAATAAATAAAGAGCTACTTTCTATTCATACTTCTGCAATTTGAAGCATTTTTAGACTGAGGTGACCAGGTTGCTATTAATAAACAAGGCCCCAGGGAGCCCTTACGTGACCCTGAAATATTTATTTGGCCTCCCCGTTAGCATTTTAAAAGCTAAAGACTTAATGGCTGAGCTTATAATCCAGGGAGGCAGGGGGATCAGGCCACAGGGAGGCCCTTGTAGGGCTGCGCTGGCGAGGAGCTGGGAGAAGCCCAGGTGGGGTGGCATCACTAACTTCAGACCCTATCTTGCCCTGCCTGCTGACAGAAGGTGCTTAGAGGAAGCCGACTCCATACGCCTTTATATTTGCATTAATCTATGGAAAAGCTGGTTTGGTGGGAAACTTTTAGTTCCTGAATTCACAAACCAACCTGAGTATCACATCTCTTGCCTGTAGTTGGGGCCCCAATATTTATTGACAGCTTTCAGCCTGGGTGACCATGGGGACAAGGCTCCCCTGGTTAGAGGAGCCAGGCCAGCAAGTGGGGAAGGCTCAGCCTCCTGCTGCTTAGGCAGGAAGGGAAGATGCGTCAAGATGGCCCAGTACCTGGCAAGCCCCTGCCCCAGAGGGTACCGGCCCCGCAGCTAGCACGTGTCTATTTCAGAGCCCAGTGCCACCGGGCAGCTCATAAGGCCAAGTTGCCACAGCGACATTTGCTCTTTGGGACATGATTTTGCCTCTGTCTGGTGAGGGGATCTGGGGCCCCACTAGAGTCACTGAGGTGTGTCTGACAGTGAGACAGAGGGCTTTGGGTTGAAGTGCGGCGAGTCAGGTGGCTCCTTGTTAGTTGGTTGGAAACTGCGAGCAATGGCCTTTTATCCTCTTAAAAAGTGACACAGTGTCCTTTCTCACAGAAGGCCATCTCAGCTGTCTCGGTTCCTCCCATGGAAATGACCCCGGCCAAACCCAGTCATTCCCTGCTTCCAGAGCCTTCCAGGGACATAGGACTCAACCAAGGAGTCCCCTGCCTACACTCACACTGCCAACTACCCAAAGGGGTCCTGGGAGAAAGGAAACCGCATCCTATCTCAGGGTGCACCTGGGCTGGGGCCAGATGTGGGCATTTTAGCAGGAACGCTGGCCTGGGCTTGTAAGAAGCCTGAACGCTCCCTTCTGCTCGCTCCTCTGACTTTCAGGTGTCCTTGCATCTGGTGAACATGTATATGGACCCCGAGCTCAGGACCCTGCACAGTCCTGCACCTGCCGCTGCCTCGGGCTCCTTCTACATGCTGGTCTATAGCCATTAGGAGAGGGATCCCTGGAGCCGTTGCCCTGTTCTGAGGAACGCCCAGATTTCTCAACCTTTCCTTCCACCAAGAAGGCTGCTGGAGCAAGCTGCTTCAGAGTTTGGAGAGCCAGCTGTCAGAGTTCTCTGATGTTGCCTACCCCTGCTCTCTCCACACCGGCATGCTCCGCTAAGCCTGTTTGCCCTAAGGTTGCAACAGTTTCCTTTTGGGTCCAAGGGAAACTTTCTGCGTCTGCAGCTGGCGGCTGTAACTCTCATTTCTCCTCTGGGCCCTGGTGAATTCTCTAATATGGACAAGGCAAGGTGCCAAGGTGCTGATGTGGGCACGCCCCCAGCTTTGCCGGTGCTTGAGCTGGGAGTGACTCGAGGCTGCTGGAAGCTCGTCTCTGCCTAGGAAGGAGCCTTTTGCTCAGGGCTGGTGCTGGCTGTCTGTGCTGAGATGGGTGGTTTTCCATCGGGGACCTGGCTGCTTCCTGGGCAATTTGTCAATGACATGTGCTAATACTGGGCTTGCACCGGAAGCCACGGTTGCCCGCAGGGCTGGAGGCAGGCTCGGAGGCCTCTCCCTCGGCAGGGCCACGGTCAGGACCCTTCTTGCTCTTCTGGACTTTCCAAGCTCCAGAGCAGCCATCGTCCCTGCTCATCCCATCCGTGGGAGCATTCTTTATTACCCAAGGAAATTGAGGATGTCCAATAGTGAGGGAGGAATAAATCATTGTTCTCAGCTAAATGGAGTAGTGCGAATCTGCGGAAGATGCCGCCTTTTATCAGCAGTGCAAATAATGAAGATTCCATGCGCTGAGAACAATGAAATGAGCCACTGCACTATTGATGGGGTATTTGTACAACTCTGTGAGTTATGTTGCAAAACCAGGCTCTATTAAAGATGCAGAACCCCTTTCAGAAGCAAAAAGACTAATATTGCTCTCCAAATAATTTATAAGTTTCCCCACAAGGCAAAGAAGCCAAGTTGTCTGGAAGCGAGCGATGGCTGTCTGGAGTTCCCTGCTGTCTCTCGGCTCCTCTGTTCTCCTGGGCTCTGGTTGGGTCCAGCTGCAACACCCACAGGACCTTGACCCCCAGACCTGTAGGGTAGAGATGAGTTGGGGGGCAGGGGCAGAGCACGAGGCTTCCCAGCTTCCCGTGTGCCACATCTGTGCCTGGATCTCACCACAACCACAGCCCGGGGTTGCTGGGGCTGGAGAGCAGGAATCTACAGGGATCCAGCCCCACGCCTGAGCAGAACGTCCTTACACCAGAGCTTTGATAGCTGTTCCAACCCCAGCAAACCTCCCCCAACACACCCAGGGACAGTCTGGGGCGTCATGCCTGGAGGGGGTGAGGTACTGGGTAGGGCGGTAGTGGGTGGGGCAGGGATGCCCCAGGGGAGCCCCTTGATGAAGACCCATCCTGCCCCCGAGGAGACAGTGCCCATGGGAACTCTGCCCCGTGGGGTTGGTTCATTTCTACCTCCTCCTGACTATTAGTGGGGACACTGGGGTAGGGGACGGGTGGCAACCTGCAGGGCCTCCACTGGTGACACCAGGTTGGCCACAAAGCTTGGTGCAAAGACAGGGTGGAAGCGCCACTGGGGCCCCTGGGACCAACCAAGAGGAGCAGCCGCTGCAGCCCAGAGCCACGCAGGCAGCAGAGAGGACCGTGGTCGAGACCCTGGTCCGCTGCCTGCTAGCTGTGCAGCCTGAAGCCACATGCCACACCTGCCTGAGCCTCCTGCCCCTGTGGTGGGGGTGATGAGTGCACACCCACCTCCCAGGCTGCTGGGGTGTTACACGGGCTCTGCACACCAAGCTCTGGCACGCGCGGTGCCAGCGACTGCAGGCTGTGACGGTCATCAGCACTGCCAATGAGAAGCAGAGACACTCAGGAGCGCTGTGGTGGAGGCCAGGCCAGGGGAGGGGACACCAGAGCACGTGCCCGTTAATCAGGTCACAGTGCTCGGTGGTAAGCCCGCAGTTGACCAGCGCAGGGTAGATGTGCCACTCTGCTGGAGGGTGGGTTAGGACAGAGACTTTGGAATATGATTTTTATCTTTTGAAAAAGCAGCTGGATTCTAGTAAACTAACAACCTACACAGGCGCAGCAGAGATCTTCAGCGAAAGTCTCCAATGTGTCCCCTTCACTGATCTGTGGTTACTGGCGGAAAGCAAGTTTGTGGGCTCCCTGAGGAGCCCGCAGCGACGTCACCCACAGTGGTGACGAGGACAGCAGCCCCTGAAGAGGCGGCGAGCCAGTGCTGGGCCTGTCCAGATGCCAAGAGTGCTGATCTCCCCACCCAGCACCACAACCAATTCACCCCTGGCTGAGAAACACAGACTTGACCTCTAGGATTCCTTTGGACATTAAATTTGAAGCTCATGGAAATAGATTCATATTTCAAATGAATGTTAGAGATGGAAGCAGACTTCTGGAGGCAACTTCTTCATTGCCAGCCATGTCAGGGGATCATTCTGGAGACTTCTCTGTCCATTTTGAGCCACAGAAACAACTGAGTAAATTCAGAGAGGATGACCAAGAAATGCTAGTGGTCAGGGTGATCAAAACCACAGTGTTGAGCCGTGCAAAGTGGTTCACACCTGTAATTCCAGGTACTTAAGAGGCTGAGTCAGGAAGATTGCAAGTTTGAGGCCAGCCTCAGCAACTTAGCCAGCCCCGTCTCAAAATAAAAAGGGCTGGGAATATAGTGCAGCGGTAGGGCACCCCTGGGTTCAATCCCCTGTGCCACCCTCCCACACACACACAACACAGTGCTACCAAGTGCTGGACCCAAGGATGGAGTCAAGGCAACAAGCTCTGGAAAACTGTGGCAGGTGGTGAGGACGGCACCAGGCTGAGACGCACCTGAGAGTCAGAGTGTAGTTTTAATGACATATAAAAATGGAAAATCTGCATTATTTTTCAATTGATATATTAATTTATGTGGCTTGTGATTTTTAAATACATAGAAATCAGTGTGTTAACAAATAGGAAACACCTGACAATGTTGGGTATTAAAACCCCAACACCCTCTTCTCACTTACTTACAATATGTTAATCCTAGAACAGTAACGTGTCAATAAATAACATCTGTGGAACACGCAATGTGGAAAGCCTTCCCGATAATGCTTGTTTTCCCTCCAATCCGACCTGGACCGTGATGGATTATTTCACTCCATTTCTGCGTGTGTTTCTTACGTATATTTTTAAACCCTTGGGTTCAAACGTACCTTATTACATTTTAAAGTCTTTGGATTGTAGCAGAAAAATGTTCTGCACTATAAAACATAGAACATAGTTGAGGTTTGATGGGTTTGCTTCTATTTTCTACCCCACAAAACGCTTTCTAAATGCCATTAAAATTTAGCATACACCATAATAACCAAGCTGCATTTGTTCTATGTTTAAGTCAATTGACTTCTGAGTTTTATTTCTTCATATACATCAAATCAAATAAAGTTGTTGCTGCAGCTGGAGGTGAGGGACATGGATGCCGGCGTCATGCAGACCAGCCCTGCTGCCCTTGGCTGACAGACAGGCTGGGCAGCTACTGCTGCTGTGAGCCCAGGAAAAACAAGGGCCCCAGCACCTGTGGGGACTGACGCCACCAGGGCTGGGCAGGGAAGAGCCTCTCAGGAACTGCCTGGTGTCTGCTCAACCTCAGCAGGGGCTGGAGACCCAGGTCAGGTCCCTGAGATGGCCCCGGCCAGGACTGGGCCCGGAAAGCATCTCCAGCCAGAGGGGTGCGTGGGGAGCGAGCCAGAGTTGGTGCTCCCACAGTCCACGGAGAGGATGACGGGTGGGTGGTCTGCCTGTGGAGCTCTCCTGGACTCAGCCCACACCCTTCCCTCAGCTGAACTGAATCTGTGCCCTTCCACCATAGTGACTGTAACCCTGAGTCCAGCAGATCCAGTGTGTTCTGTGAGTCTCCCAAAGGACGATCCTGGGGACACCTGAACAAGCAGTTAGTGTCTTACACTTAAGAGGAGGTCCCAAAGTCAAGACAGAACTCTGCCTTGCCCCTAACTAACCAGATGACCTTGCCAGCTCATTTGACCTTTCTGAACTCCTATGAATGGGCAAGCTGAGAGAGACAGGGCCTGGGTCAGCCACCCTGGCATCCAACCAAGCCCTCCCTTTGCCACTGAGCCCCCGCTGAAGGCTCAATTCAGGCACCTCTCACCAAGGACACCCAATGCAAGTCACCAGGAAGGGGCAGTGGAGGGGCAGGAAGCCGCCTGCCCCACCTGGGGCTGGCCGAGCCACTGACCCGGTCCTTCCACACGCCTTCCCTTCTAGCCTTGGGCAACACGTCAATTTTGGCTGAACCCTGAAGAGCAGGTAGAAAGAGGGGGCACAGGTGCATTATGCAAAATGTGGTGGGTCAGCCACAGTGTGACAGGAAGTCAGGAAAATGGAGAGCCAGGACTGGACTTTGCCATGGGTCAGCCTGGGTCTCAAATCCAGGCTCTGTGGAGGACCAGGCAGACGTGGGCAGGAGTGGAAGGCCTGCTGTGGGCTAGGGGCCATGTTGGGCTGAGGCCATAGCCCTGTGCAAGACAGAGGGTCCACAGCCTGAGGAGTGGGCAGCCGAGAAGCAAAGACAATCCAGGGGACAAGGGACACCTAAGGGTGACAGCTTAGGAGCACTCAGCCAGGGGCCCCTGACTGGGGCCAGGGCTCTGGGAAGGCCTTGCCTGCTGTAGCCTCACTCTGACCACCAGACAGGGCCAAACAGTGGCTTCGTGCACCATGGTCTGCACCCGGAAGAGGATGGGAGCCACGGGTCTGCTCTGCTCGGGGCTGGACGGGTGGAGCTCAGGTAATGGTGTCAGCTGCAGTGCCTACAGCCCAGACAGACGTGGCCACTTGTCCCTGCAATGGCTCAGGACTAGGGGAACACCTGAGGAGTACCCACTGCCCACCGGCTCAGCCCAGGCGGCGGGCCTCCCTGTTTCTCCTAGGCTGCTGGCTTGATCCCTGTCCAGAGCCCTGGGCCAGGCTGCAAGGCCAGCATCAGATATGGGAGGGCCACTGCCCTGCTCAGCCGGCCTCGCCAGAGTGTGCAACCTCCCTCGTGCGCAAGCACAGGAGGAAGGAAGGAAGCACAGACAAACAACAAATTCGGGGAACGGCCATGGGGCTGGACGGTGTGAGGCGGAGCTGGGCCTGGGCAGGCAGGTCTCCCGTGTCCTGGGAGCTTGCAGTGAGTGCGCTCCTCTTACCCGGGGCTCTGTTCTTTACAGCAAATTGGACCTTTCGCTCTGAAAGAAATAATCACTCTCCGAGGAGAAGAGAGCTGGTCACGAATGCTGATATGACACACACGGTCACCTTGCCCGTCAGAAGAGGCTCCAGCTCCTCAGCTTGGGGCCCGTCCAACTCCCAGTCCCTGCTCATAATGGAGGTCACCTCTCTATAGAATTTGTTGATGATCTCCAGAATGACGAGTTAGAAAGCTCCTGTCAGCAGGATTTTTTTTTTTAAAGGGAAAGGATGGTAAAGAGACGGGGCAGCGGAAGGCAGGAGTGAGGAGGAGGGGCCTGGAGACCAAGCCAAAGGTCAAGTTTTGCATAACCAGAGCCCCAGGTGACTGTGAAGTTCATCCAAAATGACCCACCGTCAGCACCTAAATGAAAATCTCCACCACCATGCCACCCAAGACGGCGGGGGGCGGGGGGAGCGGAATGTCATCATCAGCTCTGTGCGGAGAGAGCATCCACTCCACCTGCTGCAAGTTGGAGAAGGAGCTTGGGAACAGTGGCTCCAGTGGTTGTAAATAATTCCATCTGCCAAGGATCTGGAAAAGCATTCCAGCCATGTGCACACCCAACCAGCGCCTATGCGGAGTCACAGAGCTGTTCTGAGCTTTCTCCAAGGCACATCATAGGCTTGGAGGGCAGGCTCAGCAGGGGAGGGGGAAGCTTCCCCTCCAGGGTCCCCTGAGCCAAGGACTGGCTGCTCCTTCCTCCACCTATAACTGCCCAGCAGGACCTGGCCCAGGGGTGTCTCTCAAGGGCTTTGTGTCTGCATGGAAGGTGCCTGGAGGCAGAGCCAGGCAGGAACAGCAGGTAACAGAGGGCAGTGAGCACATCAGAGCCTGCCCAGCAGTGTGTACCTGTGTGGGGCACAGGGGTGGGCTAAGGGCGCCACCTCTGCCCTTGGGGAGTTGGGCAGAAACTTCCCAAATCACTCTGCTTTCTGGATGCTGGTGTGAATTCAGCCATCCATCTGACATATTTCCTGAGCACCTGATGCTGCCAGCCGAGGGACATACACTAGGGTCCCAGAGGACAAGCAGAATCCTGAAGGAGCGAGGATGAAGCCCACCAGCAGACAATACCCACAGCACATGGGCTGAACCCGTGACGGTGCCGGGCAGCCAGTGGGGCAGGGCACCTCCAGGTTATCACTCAGACCCAGGTAGCTGGTGACTGCAGGGCAGTGGCCCCTCTTACTCATCCTACTGCCCACTGAGCTGGCACCCTTAGGCTCTACCCATCAGAGGAATAGCTGAGCTCTGGACCCTACGTCCAGCGTTCCCAGCATCCTCTTGCTGGCAGGCAAACCCAGGGCCCAAGTCCCCAGCCAGTCTCCATTGGAATTTCCTGTAAGGCCAGAACTGAAACTAGAACCTCAGAAGCACCAGGCATGGTGGCACACACCTGTAATCCCAGCTGCTTGGGAGGCTAGGGCAGGAGGATTGCAAGTTCAAAGCCAGCCTCAGCAACTTAGCAAGCAACTCAGCAAGACCTTGTCTCAAAATAAAATATAAAGAGGCTGAGATGTGGCTCAGTGGTTAAGCGGCCATGGGTTCAATTCCCAGTACCGGAAAAAAAACAAAAAAACAAACAAAAAAAAACACCTCAGGAAGTGACTCAAGTGATAGGGAGAGAAAGGGACTGTTCTCAGTATGCAGGTAGCTCCAGGAGAGGGGTGACCTGACCTTGGCAGGGCTGCCCACCTACCAGCTGCCCAGGCAAGCCACACCCAGGCACGGGGCCCAGGAGAGAAGACTCTTGGCTATACCTCTATACTTTAAGAAACATAAAAATAATAAAAAAAGAACTGTCTGAAATTATTTTTTTCTATTTGAACAGGAGGTTTTAATCAGCACAGGAGAGAGGAATTCCTTTCTAGTAATAGCCCAGTAATAGCACTTCCTAAAGTAATGAGATTTCAGTGTTCAACAATAAAATGTGATCTATTCAGGATTTGAGGAAATAAAACTCCAGAGATAATTTTAGAGTGATTTTCAGATGCCTGAGTCGGTGTTACAGGTTCAGGCTATTAAGCCCACTCGCGGGGGCAGCAGCCAAGGGCTCCCTGCTCATAGGCCTTAGAACCCAGGCTGGTAGTCCATGTGCACTCAGGGACCTGCGGGAACAGGGCCCAGCCCTCATGGTGTCCAGCCTCAAGGCCTAGAGTGAGGTCACAACTGCTCCTGGGACACCCCTGTGGGGTGATTCTCAATCCCTCATCATGGGCTGTGAGTAGCCTGCAGTCATCCACCACGGACCCACCTCTGCCACCTCTGGTGTGACTAGAGAAATCAAAGCGACTGGGCTCATTCCTTCATTCATTCAATGCACATGAGCACCTGCTCGGTGCCTGACAGTGACAAGCTCCACGAGGGCCTTCTGGGCTTATCCAAGGGCCACGGAGACAGGACCCCACCTTGTGGTCCCACAGCCCGCGACACGTTGGGACACACTTCTCCCACCACCAAGGATGTCCTCCTTGGCACTCACCTACCACATCCCTTCCTCAGGGAGCCCCCGGCCCCCTCCCTCTCTGCCACGCCTGCCGCCCCAGCCTCCTCACACCCCACAGTACCCACGGAGGCTCTGACAACTGCCCACGGGCGCAGGTCAGATGTGTCAGTGAGAAGCCCAGGGTCGCTGCCTGAGTTGCTGCCACAGTGCCACGGAGCTGGCACTTGATAGGACTTTGTTTCTGAGGAGTGAGGCGGATCTAGAACCATCTGAGAGGGGAGAGCCGTGGCAGGTGGAGCGGAGTTCCAGGACTCGACCACGGTCCTCTCTAATGGCGTGCCACCTTGGGGATGGCACTCGGCTGCCCGAATCCCAGTTCCCCTGGAGCTTGGGGCTGGGCTTGAGGAGTGTGTTGTCTGGCCTTAACCTTCAGTGGCTTAATTTTATTCTGAGGCTCTCTGTTGGGTGTCCGTCCCCGGGTGTTCTCATCTCAGACATGCTGGCTTGCTGTGACTTGGAGGGGGCCAGCAAGGTTGGAAAATGTTAGCAAAAGGCCATCTACAGAAGTGCCCCTGAGAGACCCCCCGCCTGGCAGGCAGACTGCCACGCTGCCACTCTTACCTGGACAGTCCTGCTGGGGTCCCCTGGGCCTTCACAACCAGGAGGACATGCGCCCCACAGCTCCCCGTCCCCCACCAGGCCAAAAATAGACCTGATAATCACAGGGCTTAGGTCACGCGGAGGGTCCCTGAGGCGACTGCATAGCCGATAGTTCCCACGTCACCCATCCTGTGAAATATCATTCGCTGGCAGGAACCAAGCCATCTGATTTGCAAACTGTCCCGTATTCCAAAAGCCAGAAGACAGTGAGAGGAAGGAGTAAGAGAAGTTCAGCTGACGGATGATGTTCTACAAAAGGTCACCCCCAGATCATCTCTCCATTCATTACTTATTAACAACCTCCGAGACGTGAGCGTTGCATCAGATGTCCAGCATGGAGAAGATGATCGAGTAATATTTTATAGCTGGAGGCCTCTTAAAGGTGTTAACAAAAAGCTTACAAAGTGATTTCAGTGTGTTACAAAATAATTTATTAAGAATTCACTGCAGCTGAACATTAGAAAAGATGTTAATCACCAAGTGAAGTGGGTGCAAGAAAAACAGCCGTCCTGAGCAAGAGTGAGCGCCACGTGCTGACCCAGCACTGGGTCCCACAAGGGCCACGCACCCACCATCACATCTCCCACCTCTCAAACTTGCCATAACATCATGTCTGCATTAAAAAATTCCTAGACTCCCTCCCCCTTGGTGCAGAGCTTTCCCCAGTGAGGGAAACTGGCAGCAATAGTTGTATCAAGACTTGCCTCAAATGTGTCTAGTCCACCCAAGTCCACTACCCACCCAGGCCCAGTGACATGTCCCAGTCCCCCACCCTACCCATTTGTACCAGCGCTGAGGGAGAT
>PVHX01016481.1:0-43125 GCA_004024805.1 Geosciurus inauris | reverse complement strand
CAGGCTCATGGTGAGGAGATCATGGAGGCCAGAGGACCCAGGCTGTCCTGCAGGTGACTCTGCACAGAATCATGGTGAGGAGATCACGGGGGCCAGGGGCCCCAGGCTGTCCTGCAGGTGACTCTGCCCAGGCTTATGGTGAGGAGAACATGGAGGCCAGAGGACCCAGGCCGTCTTGTAGGTGACTCTGCCCAGCCTCATGGTGAGGAGAACATGGGGGCCAGGGGCCCCAGCCCGCCTGCAAGAGTCATTCTTGTCCCTTGGTGATAAGGGAGTTAGGACCTGCAGGAGGTGAGTTGCCCATGTCACACATGGGGTACAGCAGGAGTGGATTCAAGGCCCTGCCCGTGGGCAGGACCCCTGGCCGAGCACTGGCTGGCCTCTTTCTGCAGATGCAACCCACTGCTCCCTGGGCCCCGGTCATTGCCCATGATGCTTATTGAGCACTGAAGGCTTCTGAGTAGGACTGCCAGGTGAGCAGGGGTCACAGTTCATGCAGCTGGAGAGCAGAGCGAGGTATTCACTGCTGCTCACAGACACCCTCGTGGCAGGGCCCATGCTGGCCTCACTACCTCTCTATTGTTTCAAAACCCACCAAGAGGGAGGGTCACTATTTTCAGGGAGGCAGGAAACCAAAGCTCACGTGGTGCAGGAGCAGGCGGAGCCGCCCCAGTGCCTGCACCCAACCAGCCCGTGTGGCCCTCCCTCTCAACTCAAGCGGGACATCCATGGGCCTGCTGCTGTCAGGGCACAGTCAGGCCCTTGACTGCCAGGGTGCAGCTGCTAAGGCTCGTGGGCTGCCTCGGTGTTCACCGGACTTCTTGGCAGGGTAGCACACATGGGCCTTGGATATTAGGCTGAAATCTTCCCTCCCCTTCTCAAGAGTGAAGGGCGGAAAGGCAGGCCACTCCTTAGTGCCCAGTGAAAGTGTGTGTCCTGGCAAAGAGTAGGTGGTCAGTAGAGGCTGGACTGGGTAGCTCTGCCTTGCCCTCGTGGGCTGTGGCAGGCTACCTCATTTAACCTGCTCTTGGAGCAGCAGTGGACCCAGAGGCTCGGCAGTGCTGCAGGAAGCATGCTGGCCCAGGGAGGGCCTGGCCCTGGGGACAAGGCGGAGCAGTCCTTCTCAGCCAGGAGCACCGAGCCCTGCCCCCTCTCAGGCACTCATGCTCATTCACTAATCAAGAGGGTTAATCAGTAATCAAGCATTCTATAGCCACCCAGAGGCCATTCTGTGGAGCCGTGAGGGATTCAATGCCTGTTTGGCACAAGGGCTTGGAGCTCCCTGGCCCTGCTGGGGGTTTGGTTCCCTGTGGATCCTGGGTGACAGCCCTGCACTCAGGCACCCCTCCTGGCCCCTCTCCCTTGCAGAGGCGGCACACAGCCCCTGCACAGCTGCCATCTGCACTAGCCCACCACCCAATCAGTCCCTGGTGGATAGTGAGCACAGCTCCTTGAGCTGCTCTGTGCTGGGCTGGGCTGGAGCCAAGCGGCTCAAGAGCAGTGCCTCCCTGGCTGCCCAGGCAGAGCTGGCACTTGCTGCCCACAGAAGGCACTGCCACGAGTCCATGCTCTGCCCTAGGGCGTGAGGAGGTACCCTCTGCTGCCCCAGCACCTGCTCCCAAGGGACAGCTCCCAAGTCTGCAGGGAGCAGTGCCCACCACAGACATAGGGGGCAGAACCCTCGGCTCTCTTCTGGCCTGATTTCCAGGTGTGGCCCAACATTCCTTTGCACTGGCAGATCCCTCCTTTCCCGTCCTAGCAAATGGTGCCCTTGGGGAGGTTGTCGCCTGCAGAGGCAGGGCAGTGTGGGTCTGGGGCGAAATCTGCACCAGCTAACAGACATCCAGCCTCAGGGCCTCCAAGACTCTCCTGTACGTGTGCAGGTGAAGGGCAGCTGCTCAGTAGAGTCCTCTTAACCCATCCACTCCTGCCACTCCAAGATCCTCCGTTCACGTTGCTGAGGAGACGAGAGACAGCTGAGCCAGAGCCAGCCTCCCCAGCTCCAGGGACAGAAACGAGAGCTCGACTCCGTCTCCTGTGTTTATAGTTTTCTACATGCACAAAGCTATGCCCAGTGAGGCTCCCAGGCAGTCGGCAGTGAGTGACGGGGGCATTCTCTATGCCAAGCGTTTAGGGACAAAAGTCTTCCTCATTCTGCCACCTCTCCAACATACCAGAGTCCGAGGGTGGGTGGGGGAGAAGCCTGGAGCACACCGGGAGGCATGGTTCACACCTGGACACCAGGTTCATCACAAACTGGAGGCCATGTAACAGAGAGTCATCCCACTGTGAACAGGACACAGGACCAATCTGATGACTCCAGGCAGAGCAGGGACCAGGCGAGGACCCGTGGGAGGGCAGCAAGGACTGGACAGAGAGGAGGAGGAAACAGAAGGTCTGAGCCCGACCAGAGAGGTGGGGTAGGAAGCCATGATGCTGGACAGAGAGTTGCTGAACGTATCCCAGGATACAGCCCACCAGGCAGCTGGGCTGGCCGGGAGGCCGCAGGGTTCCACACTGGAGACGGGACCCGCATGTTCTCCCTTGGTGCCTGGACCCGCCTGCACCCACTGCCTCCCCAGGAGGAGGGCAGCAGGTCTCCTGCTCAGAGCAGCCCACAGCTTGCCAGGGCCCACCTGCCCCATGCGAGGTGCCGTCTGTCCCCAGGGCCTGTCTCCCTTCCTGGTGGCTTCTCTCTACCTCAAGCTTTCTGCTCCCACCCACATGTGCTGCTCTGGGAAGTCATCTCGGACTGGGCACCATAGGAAGAAGGGAAGGTCTGGCCTGGACTCCCAGGTCAGGTGCTGGCAGAGCTCTGGGCTGCGTGGGACGCTCACGGGGGTGCTGGCTGCTGCATCTTCCAGGCTGAGCCTCGTGCTGCAGGTGGCGCAGGGCAGCAGAAGCCGTGGGGAAGGGTGTGCATGGCCTCGTCTCCCCCTGAAGGCCCCACGGCTGAGCACGCCAGGCTGGCAGTGCCTGAACTAGGGGCCTCTGTTCCAACCCGCACTCCTGTGCCCTCCACCCGCCCACTGGCCCCTCGTCCTGTGGCGTCTCCTCCAGCCCCTCGCCCTTTCTCAGCCTCAATGGAGTAGCTACAGCCGCGCCTCCAGCTGTCACTCCCATTAGCCATCAGCCTGCCCTCCACTCCCACCAATGAGCTGAGAATCCCTCCACAGGGTCCACGGAACATCTTTGCTCTGAGGGGTACTTCCTGGATTATTTTTATCCTTTGGCATCTTTGCTCCTTGTGGACCCTCATGGTCCTGGATTCAGACGTGTGAATATTTAGCTCCCTGCTGGTGGCAGGGTTCTAAGCTCCATGAATTCCTGCATTTTTTTTTTTGGTTTAAGGCTCTGGGTTTCGGTTTGCCCGCTTTCTGTATTCCCTTCCTGTGTCCTCACAGTGACATGCTCTCCACACAGCTGGCCCGCCAAGTCCAGCCCCCAAGTACTGGCCTGGGAGGGCTGGAGCGCAGGCGGCCGCCCCTGTGAGCTGGCCTGGCCAGGGGCTGCTGCGCAGGTGTGCTCCCCGGGTGCACACATCAGCCTGCAGACGCCCGTGAGGACCTGGGGGGTCTACCTGCACCTCACCTGGGAGACCCTGACCCTGCTAGCTTTCTCTCAGCACGCCATAAGTCCTTGCTGCAAAAGGACATTTGCTACTCAGGCCTAAAGGTGGAAGGCCGGGGGCTGCTTAAGATTAGCCGTTCGCCCAAACAACCTCCCTGGGCACACGCCTGCGCTGGGGCCAGAGCACCCCGGGGGGCATGGTGTCTCCGAGCCGAGACCCGACTTAACCATGGCTCGTGCATGAGGAGGCTGGAGTTCCACCTGCTGGGATGCTCCTGTCCTGTGTGTCCTGCCCTCTGCTGCTTTCTTTGGCCAGGTGCTTGGCCACTGCTGGACACGTCCCTTCACAGTGCTGCTGGCAGGTGTGATCCGTCACTCCCTGGTTCCCCCTCTGGCTTGACCTGGATGCCACACTCTGTGTCTCTCAGGACAAGAGACAAACCAGAGGCTGTTTTCAGTTCTGAGACCCAGTCACATTTATCATGAAAATGCACAAAGCAATCCAGCCACTGGGTGCAACTGTACGAAAAAGAAAATATTTAGCTCTTGATTAAAACAAGAAAACTGATACCCAGACCAAAGAGCAACCTCACATGGAGTCAAGGCGCGGGCTGGTCACAGGCGGGTGGCTTACAGTGCCCACTTCTCATGGGATCATGCCCACCTAGGCCTGGAAACCACTCTGCTTTTGCAGCAAGGACTTAGAAGAGAGTTGGCGAGGGTCAGGGGCTCATCCTGCTCTTTGGACACCAGCCTTGGCAGCCTGTCCCAGGGCAGAAGCCCACGGGTCCTCATGGCAAGGCTGAGGAATGGCTCCGCTGAGCTTCTTGCCCTCACCCACCACCCCGTGTGCACCCACAGGCTCCAGTCTGCACTCCTACAGGTGGAACAGGGCCTTCCTCTGCAAACCCAGACTTCCTGAAGAAAAGCTCGTGTTTCCATCTTGTCCTGTCAGCTCAGAGAGCTGGTCAGCCCACCCTGGCTACTCCTGGCCTGCCGGCCCCATGCCTACCTCAGGGGACTGTCCTGAATGACACTGTGTTTCAGAGAGTGGCACGGTTAATCCACCCGGCGCTGAGCCAGCTGATCTCTGCTGCAGAACAGCTGGGATCTTAGCTCCACCGTTCCGCCATGTTTGAGTCAGAAGCTAAAACACAGGGAAGAGAGGAAGGGAGAGATGGCCCCCAGGCCATGTCCTTGCCCCTCCAACACCAGAGCGACAGTTGAAGGCCGTCCATCTGGTGGCTGGGCAGCAGTGTGCTGAGCACCAGAGAGCTGTGCTCAACGTTTAAGAGGAAGAGCTGATGCCCAGGTCTCTGGTGTGGCTAAACTTTCCTGCCAGCAGGCAGAGGCTCTTGCCAGGCCTCATCAATACTGAGCAACCGGCCAAAGGCATGGGAGGAGTGGAAGTCCCAGGACGGGCTCTGCCTCCGCTGTGTCTGAATGCAGTGACCCTGCCCGAGGCTGCCAGCCGCTCCAGGTCCAGAGTAGACTTTTCCCACACTTGGGGCAAGCTGCTTGTTGGGTCTGGAGTAACAGAATGTAAGACACATCTGAGTTCATGGCTGCATCAGGAATCCCCTATGAAGATTTTAATACAATTTTAAAAGTCAAACAAAAAGTGCTTCTTAGGAGTATAAGCTACTTACTCTGCTTACGGCCATTTTGCCAGAACAGAGATGGTGAGTAGCAGAGCTCCTCCAGGTTCGCGTTGCTGTGAGGGAACTCTTATTGAACTTGGGACGCGTCAAAGTGATGGCACATACGTGGCTATTGCCCTTGTAGGCGACATCACGGGGCAACCCCGCCGTCGTGAAACAGGGCACCTGACTAGGAGGAAAAGATGCGCAGGCCTCAGTGGACAGACGACAGGCAGGGTGACCGCCCTGGTTTGGTAGACCACGGGAGCGAGAGTAGTCAGACAAGGAGACGCAGCAGACAGTGAGGCTGGGTTGCCTAGTCAGGAGACCGGGCCCACGCCGCCCTATCAGCGCCTCCGCACCAACGTCTCGATTTCAACCTACTGTCGGATTTTATAAATATTGTCTTGTTTGTTCACAGCGGAACATGACGCAGAAAAGTAACCGCCCCAATGTGTGTTACTTGGCTTAATTAAAGTCATGTCACCAGAATAGACTGAGACACAGCAGCATCAGGCTTTTTCCGGAACCAGAATGCTGCGGCGTAAACCTTAGAAAAAATTTGCCCCATGTTGCAAAAAGTACGAGCACTACTGCTGCCTCTCACTTGACAGGTCGCTGTGGAGCCTGGTTTCCTGGAGACGGGAGGCTGGGCCTCTGTCTGCTTTGAGCACAGGTCCTCCTCCTCCAGGATGGAGGTTCAGCCCAGCTCTCTGCCTCCACCCCACCTTCAGGCCTCGTGTTTGTGTGGAATAATGAGTTTCTGAGCTTGAGCATGATGAGGCTTTTATAATGTAAAGGAGGGGAGCCAAGTCAAGTGGCTCTGGGCATCCCGCTAATGAAAAGTCAACTTTTATCAGACTAATGAAGCCCCTGCTTCCTTCTCCAGCTCACTGTGAGCCCCACAATGGGGACCTGCGCTCTCTCCAACCAGCTCCTCCGCAGATGCTATCTGCCAGCTCTCTTCACAAGAGCTCATTTCACAGGGATGCTGGCCTGATGGAGGTTTTGTGAGTCTCCCAGCCTCATTACAAGTCAGTGGAGATGAACTAAGTGAAGGCTGGCTTTTCACCAGTCCAGAGGCCGCTCCTGGGGCCCAGCTGTTTCCCCTGGGCTCCAGCCCTGCTCCCCGCGCTTCCTGGCTGGGCAACCCCACCCCTTTCTTGGCACTCTGCAAGTGTGTGCCTGACCTCCCCTCCTGCCCAAAGCTGAGCCCCCGGAGCAGGAGCACTGGTGTGCCGGGAGCCCTCGGGGATGTGTGGCTTCGCTCTCAGGCCAGTGAGTGACTCCACCCCTTTTCCACTGCTGACCCCTCCCATCCGTCCCATAACCACACCTGTGGGAGGGCAAAGGCATGGTGCATCCAGCCACATGGCCCAACCCTGGCTCCTGCAGCAGCCTCAGAGGCCTCCCCGCATGGCCCTCTGCCTCTCATCTCTGAGAAAACTGCAGTTGGAGGGTCTGTTCCACAGGGACAGGAAGGACGGGAACTGGTCCTGAAGCCCAGTGAGAAGGAGAAAGCCCAACCTGCAGAGGTCGTTCCAGAGATGACCACAGGGTCAAGTCCTGTCATGTCCTGGCTGGGGAGGCCCCATCCTGAGGGACAGCCCACAGCCCATCTGCTCTGCCTCCCTGGGTGTGGAGCATCCACACAGCTCTTCAGTACGTGTGCTAATATGTGGGTACACAAGAAGAGGGAGAAACAGCTCTGTCCAGGCACTGGCTGGCAGAGCAGGGCTGGAGGAAGACCGGAAGTCCCTCTGCAGAGCCCTGGGGAGCCGCTGCAGCCATCTGCAGACACGTGGGGCAGAAAAGAGCAGCGAGAAGCCAGAGGTCGTACTTGGCCAAGTGCAAGGCCTGGAGCTCCACACTCACAAGCCACTCCCTACGGTCACCTTGAGGTGGCCACCCTGCTGCTGCTGTGGTGGGCGCAAGGAGAGCTGAGCACCCCAGCTACACTGTCCCAGAAAGTGCCTTCTGTGTAGCCTACAGTGTCCCTAGCAGGATGGGAGTGCAACAGGCACAGAGGACATTTCACCAGAGACATTCAATTCAGAAAAGTGAAGGGGAGTCCCACTTGCTTCCCCCTTTGAGTCTGGCAGCTCAGGTGACCAGCTGAGGCAGGTCAGGAGCCTGAGTGGCAGGTGTGAAAACACCTGGGAAGCCCAGAAAGGCTGTGCTCTGATTAGCAGAGCAGGTAAAGGACTGGCTCTCCAGAGACCCAGATGCCCAGCAGAGATCCCACAGCTGCCAGGCCCTAGGGGTGTGTTGACCTAATCTTTCCAGAGCAGTCACCACTCAGCAAAGTCCCTGAGGCTGCATTAGACCTATGCCTCACCCACCTGGACTCCCTTAGTAGAACTCTGCTGCAGCCCCAACTTGGAGGGCACTGATCTAGGCTGTCGCCGAGTGCCAGTGGCTCTCATCCCAGCTCCTTCACACTGTGAGAGCGAGGCTGAGCCTTATGTCCACCAGCTTCAGTCTTAGGACACTCCCCCTGGCAGCTCAGTGAGCAACCCCAAAGGAGGAACCCTGCTCTTGCTCTCGGTACACAGCCCAAGAAGAAACGGAAAGAAAGACGGCCAGGCATGGCAGTGACCGTCTCTTCTTGACTGTCTTGATGCCTCAGTGGAAAGCATTCCTTAATTTTTTTTTAAGTTTCTATTTTTTTCTTTTTCTTTTGTTTTTGTTTTTGTGTGGGATTTTGCTGTGCTGACTTGTTCATGGGCACACGTGCACATGAATATTTATTTCTTTTTTCTCATTTTTAGCATGTTTAAATGCATTATTTTTCCTTGCCTTGTCTTTTGAGGGTTAGAGTTTTGATCAACATATTTTGGTTTTGTTTAGTATTGTTTTTAAATTGGCAGTTTCTCATTCTCTCTTTTTCTGCTAATAATCAAATTCTATTGTTCTCTCTTTCACTCTCCCTTTATTTCTGTTTTTCTCTTCCTTATCACCACTACATCCTGCATCTCTTCTACATTCTCTCTGTTCACTTCTTTGAAATTACAAACTCTTTTCTACCTTACTATCACATTTTCTTTTCTCTTAATTAACTATTATTTGCTGATGCATTATGAACTTTAAGAGGTGTTCTGTTAGCTTGCTTTTTCATATTTCTCATATTCATATTCAAATGACCCCCAAAATATTGAAGTGGATAAAATATCAGATAAGAAATTTTTAAAAAATTATTATAAAAATGATCAATGAATTCCAAGATCAATGAATTCCAACTGAATGCATTATGGAAGTCAGTACAGAGTATAAATGAGAAATTCAATAAAGAGATGAAAATATTGAAAAAGAACCAAACATAAAACTTGGAAATGAAGACACAATAAATCAAATTAAATGTTCAGTTGAAAGTCTCCCTACTAGAGTACACCACACTGAAGACAGAATCTCAGAGCTGGAAGACAAAGTGGCCAGCCTTGAATATTCAGACAGTATTAAAGAAAACAAAAGTAATCATGATCAGAATACATAAGAGTTCTAGGACAGCATGAGGAAACTAAATTTAAAAATCATTGGAATTGAGGAGGACTGTGAGATGTGGGTTAATGGAATTGATAACCTCTTCAGGGAAATAATGAAAGAAAATTTTCCAAACTTTCAGAATGAGATGGACATCCAGATACAGCAGGCATTCAGAACCCCAAGTAGACAAGATTAAAAAGAACCTCTCCATGATACATTATAGTTAAGATGCCTTACATACAGAACAAGGATAGAATCTTAAAAGCCTCATGAGAAAAATGTCAGGTCACATTTAGGGACAAGCCAATCAGAATCACTTCTGATTTCTGAGAACAAACTCTACAAGCCAGGAGGGCCTGGAATTATGTGTTTTAAGACCTGAAAGAAAATAAATGTCAACCAAGTCTGCTATATCCAGCAAGTCATCATTCAAAATTGAAGATTAAATAAAAACCTACCAAGTAGAAACTAAAAGAATTCATAACTATTAAACCAGCACCACAACACTTATATAAATACTACACAGAGAAGAAATAAAAAACAAACCTTAGAGCACACAAAAGAGCAGCTATCATTTGAAGAGCAGCTAAGCAAATAATAGGACCAAATTAAATACTATAAAGAAATAAAAATGTCAGGAGTTAATAAGCATCACTCTATAATAAAATTGAATGTAAGTGGTCTCAACTCTCCAATTAAAAGACATAGGCTGGCAGAATGGATTTAAAAAAAAAACTCAATCTGTTTTTTCAAGAGATGCACTTACAGGCAAAGACAGCCACAGGTTGAAAGTGAAAGGATGGAAATTAATATACCATGCAAATGGACCCCTAAAACAAGAAAGAGTAGCTACTCTCAAATCCAACAAAGTAAACTTTAAACAAAAACTAATCAGAAGAGGCAAAGAAGGATGCTTCACACTTGGAAAGGGAATGATTCAACAAGAAGATATAACAGTAATAAATATTTATGCACAAATGTGAGTGTAACTAATTATATAAAAGAGACACTACCCCAATTGAAGTCCCAGATAGACCCCAGTACAATAACACTGGGTGATTTCAACCCCTTGCTTATTATTACATAAAGCATCCAGACATAAATTCAGAAAAGACCCTTTTGACCAGAAAAAATACTGCAAATCAAATTGACCTAACAGACAGCTATAGAATATTTTATCCAACAACTTTCCAATACACTTTTTTCTCAGTGTCTCATGGAACCTTTTTAAAAATAGGCCACAATTTAAACCACAGAACAACTTTTAGCAAGTGTAAAAAAAGATATAATTCCTTGCATCATATCAGATCATAATGGATAAATTACAAATCAACATAACAAAACCTACAGAAACTATATAAACACAATGCTCTTTTGAATGATGAATGTGTGATAGAAGAAATCAATGGAGAAATTGAAAAATTTTTAGATTCAAATGAGAATAATGATATCACCTACTAGAACCTCTAGGACACTATGAAGGCAGTCCTAAGAGGAAAGTTTATAGCTTTGAGTGTCGTATAAGAAAATCAAAGATCCCAACTAAACAACCTGCTGATGCATCTCAAGGCCCTTAAAAAGGGACAAACCAATTCTAAAATTAGTAGAAGAAGGGAAATTGTAAAGATCAAAACCAACATCAATGAACTTTAAAATAAAAAAAAGCAATACAATGATTGATGAAACAAAGAGTTGATTCTTTGAAAAGATAAACAGTATTGATAAGCTCATAGCCAAACTAACCAAAAGAAAAAGGGAGAAAAATAAAATTAATAAAATTAGAGAAGAAAAATGAAAAATCATCACAGACATTACAGAAACTTAGTAAACATTAGGGACTATTTTGAAAACTTTTACTCCAATAAATTGGAAAATCTACAATAAATGTGTACATTTCTAGACAAATATGATCTGCCAAAACTGAATCAAGATGATAAGGAAGACATAAATAGACCAAAATCCGGCAATGAAAGAGAAGCAGTAATTAAAAAGTCTTCCAACAAAGAAAAGCCCAGGACTGGATGCATTCTCAGCAGAATTCCATCAAACCTTTAATGAGGAACTAGTGTTGATACTCCTCAAATTGTTCTATGAAATAGAAAGGGAGAGAACACTTCAAAATTCACCCTATGGGTCTGATATCATACTCATAACAAAACCAGATAAGGATTCATCAAGGAAAGAAAGATACAGACCAACATCTTTGATGAACTTAGATGCAAAAATACTAAATAAAATATTAGCAAATCATTTTCAACAACATATTACAAAGATTGAATACCATGACCAAGTGTTTTTTCTCCAGAGATGAAAAGATGGTTTAATATACACAAATATACAAAAGTAATTTATCACATTAACAAAACTAAGAACAAAAATCACTTAGTAATCTCAATAGATGGAGAGAAGGACTTCAAAAAATTCAGCACCCGAGGGGAGTCAGGGCAGGTGTGGGGTTGTGGGGATGGGAAAGACAGTAGAAAGAGACAGACATTATTACCCTATATACATGTAGGATTACACCAGTGGAGTGATTCTGCATCGTGAGGAATGAGAAGTTGTGCTCCATTTGTGTACTATATGTCAAAATGCATTCTACTGTAAAATTAATTAATCAATTTAAAATAAATAAATAAAAGACCTAAAAAACCAAAGCATGTCATTCATTTAGACAGGTGGAACAAGGTTTAGTCTTGTACAGAATTAAAGGGAACACTTTTACATTGTTGGTGGGACGGTGAGTTGGTACAACCACTGTGGACGTCAGTGTGGAGGTTCCTCAAAAGACCAGCCTGGAACCACCCTGTGACCCAGCTGTCCCCCTCCTGGCATTTACCCTGAAGCATCAAAGTCAGCCACACGCCAGTGACACCTGCAAACCCAGGTTTAGAGCAGCACAGGTCACAGAAGCCAAACCATGGAACCAGCCTAGGTGTCCGTCACGGATGCGTGGATAAAGAAATGAGGTGGATGAACCCAGCCATAAAGAATGACATTACAGCATCTGCAGGAAAATACATGGAACTAGAGACCTTTATGTCAATCAAAATAAACCAACTCAGAAGGCTGAGTCACATGTTCTCTCTCATCTGTGGACGATAGGAAAAAGGAAAAGAAAGGTGAGGGCGGATCTCATGGAAATAGAAGGGAGATCAGCAGAGGAACAGGACCAAGGGATGGAGACAGGGAAGGAGGGGACGTGCTGGGGAGTGACACTGACCAATCATATTGTCACATTGTGTGCATGTACCAATGTGTAACAACAAATCCCATTATTATGTACAACTATAAGGAACCGATAAAAAACATAGAAAAGAAAAGAAATGGAGCCCTGAACCAAGAAGTCCAGCACATACTTCAGGAGACAGTTAAGGAGTCCCATTTCATGTGGCCTCAACCCGGGAGGGCCCGCGCCTTGGAGAACAGCCCGAGAAGCTTTCCACCGAGCCCCGCGTTCTGGTCTAAACTGCCCACGTGCCCGTGCAGCATCCTTGGCATTGAGGACCGTGACCCTTCCTTCTGTGCATCCCCTCTCCTGTGCTTAGCACCACCTTTGCGATGCAGTGGCTGGCCCGTGGGCGTCCTCTGTTAGGGTCCCACACACCTCTGCATCTGTTTTGTTTCGTCCTTGTTTCTGGTTTGGATTCTTATCTCCATTCTGCTTTCAAGGGAAAACCTTTTCCTGGCCTCTGAACTTGGCGTTGGCAGTTTGCTTTCACAGCGTGGTCCTTGAACACCACGTAGGGACTTAGCTCAGAGTCAGTGCGTTTCGCTTTATTCTTTCCTAGTTCTGGCTGCCCAGAAAGCCCCGTGCTGTGCGGTCCTCGAGCGGCACAGCCCGATCTCCCTGCTCCCCACCCGCCGGTCCATCCCGCACACTGATGCTTGCTGACCCAGGCACAGCATGGCCTGGAGGACCTGGGCACGGCTGCCACGGGGGCAGCAGCCCGCAGGCACCAGGCCTGTCCAAGCCCCTGTGTGGGGTGTCCTGTGGGCGGGGCTCAAGTGGGTGTCCTTCCTTCATGAAACCAAAGGGATAGTCAATGGCATGAGGGCAGGATAGGAAGAGCACAGGAGATAAGGAAAACTCCTGGCGGGAGGTCCGAGTGAGGAGTCAGCGATCTACTCGTGAACAGATCGTGCTAATTTCTGCCATTGCTATATTGAAAATAAATTTGTTTAAATTAGCTTGGTTCTCCTTTCTTTGCAGCTCTTTTGAGCCGACTGCTCACCCCACAATGAACCCGATGATCATCCAGGCAGCCCGAGGCCCTCTGGCGGGCCAGACCCCTCACAGTCCCTATGGGACTGCTAGTCACCTTGAACACAGGGAGAGACTCGCACTTTGAACTCAGGGCTCAGGGACTAGGCAGGCCAAGGGATGGGAGCGGTAACTGGTAGCACTAACAGTGCCATCTCGAGTTCACGTTGAAGTCAAAGCCGCCAGCTGCTGGGGCTGCAGCTACAGGTCGGCGAATGAAGGATGTTTGGGGCCAAAGTGGGGGAGCGGGTTGCCAATGGTCCTGTGGTGTGAACGCAGCTGCAGACATGCTATTCAAGTGGACTTCACGGGCAGCTCTTAAAATCAAAGCCCATCGTGAGATTCATAAAGCTGCACCCCTTGCCAAAGCCTTGGCTCGTAAGCATAGTAAAACATTCAGGGCAGCTGGGTCAAAGAGCCTTTCACAAACACGTCCAGAAAAAAGGTATCCCAGAGAGAGAGGGGGAGAGAGAGAGAGAGGGAGGGAGAGGGAGGAGCAAACACTCTGCTAATAAATCAGGAAAGGATGGAAATCATGACAGCTCAGAAATGACTGAAGGGCTAGGCTGATGCATGTCCCAAAAAATAGATGTTCGCAACAAAGCAGGGAAAGTGGCTTGAGCTTAGGAAGGCAAGGGAGGCTTTGCGCACGACAGGCGGCTCTTGGTGGGAAGCCATGCTGAGGAGGGTTGGAGAACTCCCAGGCATAAATCAGGGGTGGCAGCAACCGGCTCTCAGCTGAGGCTGGAGGTGGCCTGGTCCCCATCGTGAGAGTGGAGCTGTCCGCAGGTCTCAGAAGAGGGCACATCCACACCTGTCAGGAGAAGAGCTATGGAACCCCAAACAGAAAGCAATCAGGCGAAGGAGGGAACAGGAGGCAGGACCCTGGAGACAGCTGGGATGAACTAAGAGGATGAAATAATGGAAATAAGGTGCATCTAAGATGTTGGAGAAAGAATCTCAAAGTTAACTAGACACTCAGAGGAAAAAGAAATGGGCCGATAACTTTGGGCGATGTGCTCTTCATGTGCCCTTTTGCCTGTCGATAAACACACTGGAATGCACTCCTGACCTAACATCATACGCCAGCTCAATGAAAAATCTTGACCAAACCCACATCAAAGCCAGAGATGCAAACCACCTTTCCCAAGCAGGTCACTTAAGAGTGCTCTTGATCCTAAGTAACAGAAGTCCTGACTCCAATTGGCCTCTGACTTAATATGAAGTCTTAAACAAATAAAACCTCCCGGGGCAGGGCTGGCTGTGAGGAAGCTTGGCACGGAGCCCCAGGAAGGGACGAGACACTAGTCCAAGGAGACTAGGCACTGACCAGCACACCCTCCACCTCCTCACTGTCCTGACCTGCCGTGGGCTGTGCTCAAGTCTGGCTCCACACGGCTCCACGAGGGCTGCTGGGGCTTCTCCTGGATGACCCTCATTCACACGGGAAGGAGATGGCACCTTTGTCCCCACAGCCCCACAAGTCTTGACATTCATTCTGATTGATTGGACCTTCCTAGGTCTTGGGACCAGTCCTGAAAGCATTGCTTGGCCAGGGCATGAGGGGAGAGGGGAATGGGCCTGTGGGCCCACTCTGGGTCCTGCTTGTCCCTTCTGCAGCCAGGGGTCAGGTCAGCCTCCCTAGAGACTTTTAGCAGAGATCAGGTGAGACCAGGTGAGAACTGGAGGCTGTAAAGCCATCCTAGTGTAAGAGGGATGGACACACCTGGAGGCACGAGAGGCCTGGAGCGGGTAGCTTGTTTGGCTCTGGTGCTTAGTGTCTGGCCTCTAGTCATGGTCAGTCCACAGGTGGCCCTTAGGAGTGGACTCTGGGAGGCCCGGTTAGCCCGGTCCAGCCCAGAAGGAGCAGATCCAGAGTAAGGATGCACACTAGGATCAACCGGCTGAGGAAACAAGCCAAGACCTTGAGAGCCATGCCAGGTCCCTGGCAGAGGGTGAGGCTCCCATGCGGGATCAGCCTACACACAAGCCCTTCTTGCCCGAGGCAGAAGTCAAAGGTGAACTCTGACACCCCAGCAGAGCAGGGAGGCGAGAGCTACGGAAACACGCCTGTCCAGACCAGCTGCTGCACACCCTGCGTCGGGCAGTCCTGCAGGTCCACTCGAGCCTGCGTTCCCTGAACAGAGGGCCAGTGCCCAAGGGCTCCACAAGACCACAGCCAGGCACTGTGGTGGGAGGGGCGGATGCCTGGAGTGGTGACAGGCGTCCAGCCCACGTCAGGGACGGGCCAGCGTGGTGCACGGTCCCTCTCAGCTTCCCTCTTGGTGACAGGGAGGAGGTGCGGCGGCTGCCCACGGCTCAGAAGAGGGGGCATCGATCCAGCTGGGAGCCGACAACACCCTCGTCAGCCAGTGATACTGACCCTGCCCCACGTGCCCCTAGGTCCAGCTTGTCCTTGAGCTGCCCACGGGTGGTAGCCACAGAACAGACCCCCAGGCGTCTTTGCATTTATGACGCTGAGTGACCGTGCCACTGACCGCTGGGCTGCGGTCCGTGCGTGGAGCTGGTCCTCATGATGCTGGCGGAGGCTTACTTGTCCGTGAGTGTGTGGCTGCACTCTCGTTGCGGGCAGCCCCTGGGAGCCATGGCCCCTCGCCTGCCCTCACGCCTCCACGTCCAGTCCTGTTTGCGGCCGGCTCGTGTCTCCCCTGCATTGTGTTCATGCATTCAGAGAGTCTCCTGGGGACGCCACGAGGGGAAGGCGTGCGATTTCTCTCGGCGCCGTAGTGGGCGCCCAGCTCCCGCTGCAGGCCAGCCTCATGCCCACGGCACCGCCCGCGTAGTAACGTCCGGCTCCCACTCATGGCCAGGGCGGGGCGGCCAGGTCTGGTGGGGAGGCATTGCGAGAGCACTTGGGCTAGTGCAAGCCGGGCCTTCAGGAGGACACACGTGACACCACGTTCTCCTGCCAGAGCCGCAGGCTCACAGGCCGCGCTCTCGGGGAGAGACTGGCTTTCAGCGATGAGCGTGTCCTGCTCCGGTTCAGTGCCCGAGCCTCGCCACCCTTACCCCTCTCCCGGGTGCTTCACGCCAGCCCCTCCTGGGCCCTGGTTCGGCACGTCCCTGTCACTCAGTTTAACCCCGGGCACACACAGAAGCGCCCTCCTCCAGAGGAGGCCTCCCAGCAGCGCCGCTCCCCAGGCTCAGCAGGGACAGAGGGGCGAGCTGGGAGCCGCTGAGGCTGCAGGGGAGCACAGGAGCCACGGCCACACGCCACTCCCAGCAACTCCCAGGGGCCTGGAACGCGTCTCCCTGGGGCACCCACATCCTGTCTCTGCCCTCCTCCTGGTGCCTGGCCGGGCCTGAGTTTTCTAAATGTAGCGAGTGAAGGAACGAACGGGAGCGAAAGCCTAAGGGGGACGAAGGCAGAGGAGGGGACAGGACTCTGTGTGCAGACCCCACTTCCAAGAGCAGAGCCCAGAAACAAGTGGTGGCTTTCAGATCTCATGAGCCTGGGGACGGACAGTCAGGAAGGGTCCAGTGCTGCAGTCCCTCTGAGCCGGACTCTCCCCAGCTGCTGTCTTCAGGGAAGGAAGCTGTGTGGCCACCCACTGGGCATGCTCCTGAGCCCACGTGATCTATCAGCACTTTCCAGAAGCAGGTAAAGTCAGAGCCTCGCCAAGGTCTCAACCCATCAGTGACCATGTCTGTAGAAAAGAGCTGGTTACCCTTGGAGAACCCGCAGGCTGCAGGTGGAGCATCCAGGAATCCACAGAGCTCCTCACTCATCAGATGACCAGGAGCACTACTGGGAGCATTCCTCTGGAGCATCACCAGGACAGCATCCAGAAGCACCACTCAAGAGCACCACCTGGGAGCACCCAGAAGCACTACTCAAGAGCACCACCCAGGAGCACCCAGGAGCACCCAGGAGCATCTAGAAGCACCAGCCAGGAACACCGCCAGGAGCATCACCCAGAAGTACATAGGAGCATCCAGGAACACCCAGGAGAACATAGGAACACTGCCGAGGAGCACCACCTAGGAACACTTCTCAGGAGCACCCAGGAGCACAGCCCAGGACTACCACCCAGGAGCATCACCTAGGGGCACCTAGAAGTACAACTCAGGAGCACCCAGGAGTACTATCTAGGGGCATTTGCCAGGAACCCGATGAGCACAGCCCAGGAGCACTCAGGAACACCTCCCATGACATGGTTCCTCAAGAGCACAGGGAGGCACTTCCTGTGTTTGAAACATTATGCACCTGGATCGATTCAGAAGCCTCTCCGACTTCAGTGCTCATGTTCTCTGCATAGGGCTGTGAGTGAAGGAGGACAGGAGGACAGGTGAGTGAAGGGACTGTGGACATTTTCCCCTCTGTGGGGACACAGAGAAATTCCCCGGGGGAACTCCTCGTGTTGGGGCATTCGGGAAACCATGCTTCAGCCCATCTCGCTCGGGCAGTGGTCAGGGATCACGGGCCCTCCCACTTAGCCTCCCTGACCCCGTGGGCCCTAAGGGTCACCCTGTTCCCTTCGGCACCATGTGCTGGGGTGGCACCTTCACTTTCCTGCATGTGAGGGGTCAGTCTGGGCTTACATAATAGCTTGTAACTTTTTTTCCCCTAGAAAAACATGTTTAAAGCCAAAAATTGTATTCTGACATAATTTTAAAAATAAATTAATTCCAGTTGACTCTAGTGATGGAGAATGATAAATATATAATTTATTCCCTTTCCGGACTTAATATGGATTTGTATTCCATGTGGCTCACTGAGTGTGAAGAATAAATTCATCTATTACTTTTCAATCAGTTAGCATCTTATCGTTGAGTAGAGCACAGTTAATTCCATGCTATTAAATAATTTATTCAATCATTGTAGTTGCCAAAAAACAATAAACTATTCTATTCTTCTTTGTATGTAATTAATAATTGTACACAAGCAGAAAATAATTTGACATTATTAAGTAATTACCATTTAATTATTTCAGTTAGCAAAATTCATTAAATGCATTCAATTTTCCTGCAATTATGCTATTTAGCAAATTGTATTTAATCTACCCTTAAAATCAAGATAAATTTTTAAATTACGTTTTTCCCACATAACTTTAAGAAAATTGAATTGTTCAATATGTTAAAGATTTTTTTAAGATGAGAATATCCCAAAGGGACAAACTGATAAATCCTACAAAATTGCAATTTTTGGTAAATCTTTGTCAACTTTTCAACTTTGGACCTCAAACTACACACCATGAAAAGTTCCTGAATCTTTAGATGGCAGTGTCAGTGCTGACACCTTAACTGTGGATGTCGCCCACCTTCAGGGGGGCTTTCCCACTTTTATTCCTCACCACCATCTCCTCTGCTGGGTGCAGGGATTCTGGCGCTGGGCAGCACTCAGCCTTGCACTTGGTTTGGGGATGAACCTTGCTCTCCAGCTTCTCCTGGGCCTGGATCCTTCCCTGCCTGCATCAACTTCCTGAAGGGCCAAGGACGTGAGAGCTTTGTTCTTCACTTGCCTGACAGATCAGGGTCCCTGCTGGCGCTGCGCTGGCTGTGGGGGAGCTCTGGCGAGCGCTGTGGCGCTCTTGCTGGTGAGGTTACAGCACTGAAGTGGCTTTAGCGGCCCATGACAGCTTCTCTGAACCAACCATGCTGCATCTCCGAGGGTCATCCAAGAGACCCTCACCTACCACATGAGCCCCTGGAGAGACCACAGAACTGGGCGCCAGTTCTGATCAACCCACACCAGAAAAGAGGTGATTCAGGCCAGGGTTTTTGTCCCAGTGGAATAGACGGATGGCCCCTTACATGGCCCTTTTCTATTCCTTCAGCGACGGGGTGTCTGATCATCATTCTAAGGTACTGCAGAAGTTCATGTCTCCGCACTTCTGAGTCCCACAGACTAGATCCCAATTGTATTTTAAGGTCCCATTCAAATATTGAGACTGTGAGGTTTCCACAGACCGCTCCTCCTTACCTGCCTCAGACACGTCACCGCAGCACAGTGGAGACCCCAGGTGCTGCTCTCCACCAACACGGTCACCTGGGGGGCAGCCGGCAAGTGTGTCTAATTGTGTCTCTTCTGAAGCTCAAGGCAACTTCTTCTCTGGCTGTTTTCACCCAGGCCGTGAACACAGCGAGGACTTGGTATTTTCTGGATGGACACAAATAACCTTTCCAAGAGAAGCAGGAAGAGACTGAGGAGCAGCGAGCGCTGTGGAGTGACCGCCCACGCAGCATGGCGGGGTCCCACCCCAGCCCCTTCCTGGCTTCGGCCCACGCGGCCCTGGTGGCAGGGAAGCGAGGGTGCAGGGCAGGAGGCCCCAGCGGCCCTCCCGTTGCCTGTGGCCTGCTCTCCTACGCCTCTCACCTTCAATGCACTCCCCCTACTGCCCGTCTCTGACCTCCGATGCACAGCCTCCTGGCTCTTCCCAGCGCCACCCCAACTAGAGGTGCAGAATCCCCCACTGCTGAGCAGGTCTGGAGTGCCAGTAGCCCAGCCGGTTCCAAGCTGGAAGGTTCTTCTTTTCCAGTCCATGGGTGGGCTGGTTTGCTTCCTGCTTCCTACTCGGCTAGTGGGGAAGCCAAGGTGACCTGTCAGCTGCAGACAGCCCTCTTGCCACTTCTAGCACAGCCATAATAAGCTGCCGTTGCAGGGAGAGTCGAGCTCAGTGCCTAGGGACAAAGTGAGACATGAAAGCTAGCTAGCTCTCTAACCACTCAGCTTTCCTTCCCAACTTGAAAAGAAAGAAGGCTTTGGCTCATTTTCATCTTAAATTCAAAATTCCTCTTTAAGGCTCCTAACAGGCCTTCGCACGTCGGCAGCCTCCTCTCCAACCCGTTCCAGACCCCGCTCGGTAATGTGCTGTGCCTTAATTTGCAGAATCTGTGCACTGCCATGGCGCGCAATTAAGCTTCTGTGTCAGATGAAATCTCACGCGTCGGCATCTGACGCAGTACCAGAAGCACCTGCGAGAAACCCACTGCCCCCAGCGGAACCACTCGAGGTTAAATGAGCAACTAAGAAGTGCAGGCCCTGAGAAGAAGGTGAACCCGGTCTCCCAGTGGGCTGTCCTGTGCCCCAGGTGCACGAGGGCTGAGGAGTCCTTCCAGCCCCCACACCGGGAGCATCTGAGCAGCAGCGTAAACTGCATTTATGCACATAAATCGCTTTCTTGCTGGCTAGCATTATGGCTTCAGGTGGCTTCATTTTCATTTGAAATCAGAACCTGCGGAGAACCCAGTGGGGGCACAGGAGGCTGGAATGCAGTCCCTGGCTTGGAGAAGGCTGTGCCTAGCCATCAGTGTGTGCAGGTAGAGCAAGGGAAGCCAGCAGTCACCGGCTGGTGGCCTGGGACAGGCCACTAGCACTTATTCGCCTCTTCCTTCTCAGTAAGGTGATCATACTGATGCTAACCCTGAAGTGTGCCAGGCAGGTGAGCCTGACAGCCTCTGCAGGGGTCACTCTAGACTCAGCACTGCCATGCCAAGAGCCTCAGCAGGCTTCAGGATCTCATGGCTGTCGTCCCTAATGTCTGAGGAGGCCACCCTGCGTGACCCACATGCGACTTGGGCTGGTCACCACCACAGGTCCTCAATGCTGGGGTCACAGGCCCAGCCTCAGTTTCCCTGGGCCAGCACAGCGGGTCTCCTCTTAGGCAAGGGGGTCCTGAGGGCACCTGCAGCCTGGTCCCGACGTCCTTCGTCCTCCAGCCTCCTGCGTGGTTGTGCTCAGGCCTCCTACTTCCTCCTAGCAGCACCTTGTCCATGAGGACAACCCCCCTCGCAAGACCCCTATTTCAAAGTCCCTTTGCCTCACAAGCAACGTTCAAAGCCCCAGGGACCAGTCCGCCTCCCGCCTCCCGCCAGGCCCGACAGCTCAGCACGGTGTGTGGAGTGCTGAGGCTCCACTGTGAGCCTCCTGTCACCAGGCTTGTGTCAAGAGGTCCTGGTTCCCCAGCTCCTCAACAATGCAGGGGACTTGCATCTCGATGGCATCACTGCAGCAGGTGGAAGCCCCCGGCTCCCTGCAGCAGGTGGAAGCCCCCGGCTCCCTGTCGCCCAGCCAACAGTGGTGAGCAGAGGCCTCGGGGCAGCCCCGCCAGGTGCTCTGCCCATGCACAGGCATGCCGTGCCCTGGGGGAGTCCTGGCAGGAGCAGCTCGGCGCCTTCTGCAGCAGCGTACGCCTCTGAACCCCAGGCTTCCAGAGGACTTGCAGGCTGGCAGACTACAAAGTCCACTTTCCTTCCTTGTCTCTGTCCTCATCCAAATAACTGGTGTCTTTTTCCTTAAAGGTTGTTGCATTTTAGGAAAATCATGGACTCCTCTATGAGGGAAGAGTGTTTGGACAGAAGTAGTTTTTCTCCCTGTTCCATCACAGACCCTCTGCTTACCTGACCAGGGAAGAGCCGGGGCTGGGTTTCACATCTGCGTGGTTTACCAGCCTGTCATCTTCGAACAGGCCTCTAGGCTGTGAAGGCCTCCACCTTCTGGGCAGCCAAGAGGGAGCTTGACCTCAGGTGGCCTTTGCAGCAACCTAATAATGTAACTTTAAATCCATTTTAGGAATAAGAAAAAGAGGCTTCCAGAGGCCAAGTGATTGGTGCAAGTCTCTACGGTGCACATGGAGCGAGGAGGAGAGGGCCGCGTACGTGGGAGAGGGCGGGCACTGGGGGCGAGGGTGCGACTCTGGGTCTCCCACCTCTGCCTGAAGCTCATGCGCCCAACTCTGACCTTAGCTGCAGCTTCGCCAGGCAGCAGTAAGACTTAGGTTTTGTTTGTTTTCCTGAGAGATAAAAAACAAAACAAAAACAAAAAAACGAGGAAATATCTGTCCTGATAAATGCAAGTGTGGGACTTGCTGGGAGGAACTACACAGCTTCTTAAGGTCAGGACAGGAGCCCACGCCCTGTCACTGCGCCCCACACTCCCCAGAATCTCAGCCGCCACCCCAGCAGGCCCCGCGGCCCCAGGAGGGAAGGCCTCCTCCTCCTGCAGAGCTGGTTACACCTGGGTCAGCCAAGTGCATGTGCACGCAAAGCACCACACGTGCACCACACACACACACACACACACCCTCCACACACCCTCCACACACCCTCCACACACCCTCCACACACCCGCAGGCACACCCACATGCACATGCACATGCCTGCACACACACGTGCACACCCTGTCCCACACGCACACAGCACACCCCTGTGCTCAGCTCCCTGTGCTCAGGGTGCCTGTCTGCCTGCTGCAGGGCTTACCCTAAGTGCCGGGCCACCTGCACAGGGACTGAGGCTGCTTCTCAATTGTCTAGTCACCTTACAGCAGACACCGCAGCAGGAGGGACGAGGGAGGCTGCTCAGAGCAAAGGCGACAGGGCTCAACACCCAGTCTGCTGCCACACCTGTGCCCTGTGTGGAGCGCAGCCTGGGTCCTAGGGAAGCTTGAGAGAAGACACGACCAAAGGGGACTCACCTGAGTGGTTTCGCTGAGAAAGTTTGGCTCTGGACACCACTGGACATGGCCAGGTTCTCGGGAACAACCAAGTTTTGCAACAGCCTTAGGGCACAGTAGCCCAAGCTGCACGCTGCTGACCCCGGTGCCCTGCCCAGAGCATGCAAGCAAGTGGAGTCAAAGTCTTCGCTAGGACATGCCGCCTTGCCCCCAAGCCCCAGCCCTGCTCGGGTGGCCTCTCTGGAAACCCATACTTTGCAATGGCGGGTCCCACGGTTTCCTGGACTTTGCAGTAGGTCCCTTGGTTACCTGAACCTTGGTTCTGCTGGCTCCCACGAGGTTCCTTCCTCCTGATGAGAAGGCCCAGATGGCACCACCCCATGCGTCAGCGCAGGGCGCTGGTCAGCACAGTGGGCAGGACACGTGGAGTGTTTGTGTGGTGCATTTGTGGGCACTTTGAGGGGCTTCGTGTTAAAGCCTCATTAATGGCGTCACAGCGGCAACAGGGCATTAAAGGAAGCTCCAGACCTCCTGGAGTGGACAAAGGCACCTGTCCACGTTGGAGGCCCAACAAAGATGGCTCTGAAAGAAGGGCGTGGGGTGGAGGCGCCCAGCCCTGGAGGCAGGGATGCCATGGGTGGGGGAGAGGTGGCTCAGAGGAGCCCTGTGTCAGGCCAGTCCTGGGGCACTGTCACCCTTCTCTCTGGGGATTGTAGGAAGCTCTGGGCAGGAAGGGCGGTCGAATCAGAGCAAGGCAGGGCCCGCTGGGAAGGACCGAGCGGAAGGTTTCCTCGCCCCAGAGGCTCTGCTGGGCCCTGGAGTACCCTCAGCTCAGGGTTCCAGGCAGAGGTTGGCCACCACTCAGGAAACTGGTGAAGGGGGATCGATGTGGAAGAAGGATGCTTGGGATCTTGAAATGGAATTTGTGGTCCTTGAGACCACAGTGCAGTGAGCCTCGAGTCCCCAAGCCCGCTGGGGAATTAAGGGCTTCTCACAGTGTCCAGTAACTCTGCCTTGTAAGCGACTGTCCACAGTCACCTTATCTTTTATAAAGAACATCTTGCCTTGGAGACAAGATTAGAACCATTAAGCAGGAGAAAAAGACTCGTGGGAAGTGACGGTCACAGGAAGAAACTTGAGCGGCTCAGGCCTAACGATGTCCTCAGAGAGGAGATTGTGTTGCGTTTGTGAACTGCAGATAGGGTGGTATCAAACGTCAAGAATCGGAGAAAGAGCTCTAGAAAATTAAAAACACGATGGTAAAAATGGAAAACCCAGTGGAGAGTTGGAAGGTAAACTTGAGAAAGCGTCAGGCAAATGAACTCCAAATCCACCCGTGCCAGGCTCTCCCTCAACCTCCCACATGTCCACTGTGGGCTCCTCCCTGCATGTTGTTCCAATAAAACGCCTGAGAGTCCCCCTGTGGTGTCAGGCTGGCCCCGACGGGCGCCATCACGATCAGTTTTCCTTAGGTCCCCGCACAGGTCAGCACCTCAGTTCTCTTTCCACAGCGTGGACGTGGGGAGGGAAGAGACGCGATCTGCAGTCTCCACCCTGGACTGGCCTCGCTGGCCTTTGGTTGTCGGCCTCACTGCCTTGCTATCTGTTCCGTTAGAGAGTCATCCGAGCTGTCCTCGGCCTGGTGCTCAGTGTGAACGTGTGAGGGCGCATAACTGGCCCTCACTTGGAGCACAGCCCTAGACCTTGTCCAGGAATGTGAGCCCTGCAGAGCAGAGACAGCTGTAGGGCTGACATTTTACCCAGCATTCAGAGAAGCGCAGGGCACACAGTTGGCACTCATCAAGTATTTACTCAGTGGCGGAGTGAACGCTCTGTTGAAAGCGCTCTGCTGAGAAGGGCACATCTTTCAAGTGCAGATATGGTCCTTGTCCTCGCTGAGCCCCTGGTTGTCATCTCGGGTCACAGGGCAGCAGCACCTGGCAGCCCCAGAGGGCAGACACAATCGCTGCCGCCCGAGAGCTTACTGCCAACCGTGGGGTTGGAGCAGTTGCCACAGGACCTGGCTTTAGGGTGACCAGCCCTTTGTGAGTGGACGAGGAGGTCCCTGAATAGGCATAAGAAGGACTGTTCCAGGCATCAGACACACTGTCACCTTATTTAATTATTGTACTTCGATCATTTTTAGAGCAACATTGAAATTATCATTAAGACTGAACAGGGCTGGGGTTGTGGCGCAGTGGTAGCGTGCTCGCCTAGCACGCATGAGGCACTGGGTTCCATCCTCAGCACCACTAAAAATAAAATAAAGATATTCTGTCCACCTACAACTAAAAAATAAATATTAAAAGAAAGACTGGACTTACATTATAACTTAGATTACTCTAAAGGTTTTTCCAGTATTTAAAAGGAAAATCGGATGCGGGGTTGAGAGGGGATTGTAAACGTGCACATTTAGGAGCATGGTTTTCCAGGGGACAGGCTGTGGCCTCCACAGGGACGCTGCCATACTGTCAGCACTCGCTGAAGCTGGCCCCACCTGTGTCTGCACGGGCCTGAGGCCGGGCCTTTGCCGTCTCCGGCCTCCACTACCCACCCGTTTTCTTCTCTGGTGACCTTCCATGGAGGACAGTGGCTTCCTGTGGAGCTGGGCCGGAGCTGCAGGACGCACCCCTCCCGCCCCTGCTGAGGGCCACCAGGTGGGGGACGCTGCGTGTGGAGCAGGCAGCAAGCCGCCACCATCCTGGCACCAAAATGAGCTGCTAGGCAGCGCGGGGTGGCTGCACGTGCCGCTCCCGGAGATCATGAATAACAGGGGACACGGCGGCAGATGCCGGTATGCATGAAGGACACTCCTGCACAGGCCGCTCCAGCTAACAGATGGGCCAAAGATGTGAGGTGCAGAAAGATTTACCAGCCGGAGTAATTCAAGGGAACGTCGTGTGGCAAGCCAGCAGAAGGTGCAGATGGAAGGGCAGGCCGAGCCTTTCCCATAAACCCATTAAGAACAGACCTCGTCTGAGCGGCGGCCTGTCGTAGAAGCCCAGGGAGAGGCCGGCAAATGGGAAGTGTGCTCTAGACTCCGTCCCTCAAGGTCAAGAGCGCATTTAACAGGCAGCTTGCAGCACTCGGCTAGGATGGGAGGGTGAGCGTGCTCCTCCCTCCTCCCGCGTCTCCCACGCTCCTGTGCCCTGCGCCTTTGTCCTGCAAGAACCAAAGCACGGTGGTGGGGCCGCTCAGCGAGAGGCCGAGCAAGGGGCCACTCAGACCCGAGAGGCCGAGCAAGCCTCCGTCTTTCTAGCTCCTACTCAGACACAAATCCTAGGCCCAAAACCCAAATTACACACGGCGACATGCTTCCGAGGAGTGTCTCTTAGCAACTCGGGGTCCCGCTCTGGGGGTGCAGGTCTGTACCTGCTCCTGAAGGCGGTACAGGGCTGTGCCCACGCTCTTAGCCTGCCTCCCAGCTCACAGTGCTCATGCACAGCCGGAGAAGAGTCCTCCTCACCCACGGGATTGCTCTTAGCAGTGCCCGCAATACTTCTCAAGGACAAGGCTCTTTCATTCAAAAAGATTCCTCCCAGGAGCCTGCACACGGGCCCACCTGTACCCAGATACGAGCAGCCCAGCCAGGGACGGGGCAGCCAGCAGAGGCCAAGCAGCAGGGCGGGCCTCGCCATCCAGCTCTGGGAGCTGGCCGTCCCACAGGGCCAGGCCTCACACCTCAGCTCTGAAACAGGAGTCTAGCCAAGTACTTGGTGAACACTCCGTCCGCTCCTGCACTCAGCTTCATTAGGATAACATGAAGGACTTCCATTTCAGGCCACGTCTGTGTCCGCGGCTCCCAAGCTTCCTCTAGTGTCCACTGCTGCCTCCCAAGGTGCCCACCCACACATCCCAAGATCAGAGTGCTCAAGACCAGGCAGAGAAGGCACACGTGCCTACAACGCACAGGACACACACGCACACACACCACACGTGCACACATCGCAGACACAGACCACACACACACAACACACAGGCACACACCACACCCGTATAGTGGATCACACACAAGTACACGCCACACATGTAATCACATACAGTACACACCACACACAACACAGTGCACATCACCCATGAATACATGAATACACATTTACATGTCACGCACATATACTCACACCACATTCATGTACATGCCACACAGATACATGCCATGCGCATATAACACTCATGCACTAGTCACACAGATGCATGCCCGTGCATATACACATAACATGCATGCATGTACCACACATAGATGCATTCATACACATGCACACACAACATATATGTGCACACCACATACATGCACACCACACATGCATGTCATGCACACATGTAGACACATAACAGGCACTGGTGCAGATTGCACACATAACACACATGTGTACATCAGACATAAATACACATCATGCACACCACACATGCCACACATACACATCACACCCGAACCCATGCACACATGTAACATACATGTGCACAGCATACATGCACACACATAAATACATGCCTCACACATATGTACACATATAATTTATTTTAAGTTTGTTTCAATCTAAAGCAAAACATTTTATTTTGAGGTGACACTCTGGATTTTATTGTATCCCTTCTTATGTGAAAGTCAGAAGTAGAAAGATAGCAGAGTTTGTTGTGAGGGCCGTTGTGAGACCTGGGTGCTGCTGCACATGTGCCCCGCTACACACAGACCTTCCTTGTGCCATGGGCTCATCTCAGCCATGAGAGGAAGGAGCCAGGGCTGTGCTCCAAGACGCACACGGCCTCGAGGCGCTAGGGCGGTGCCCGCCAATCGCTGGGAGCTGGGATTGGAAGACACACAACAAAGCAAATTCTTGCTCATGAGTTCCTAATTTCCAGTTCTGCAAATTATTAGTCTCCTGCGTTTTCTCACTGATCTTCGCCTGGTTGGTGTTGTCCGGGCTGGTTCTCCTCCACCCTGACCTCCCGCAATGCATTCAGCCACTGGTCTGACAGCCAAGCCTGCTCTAAGTGGAGAAGTCTCTCTAGGTGGAGACCGTCCAGACCGTCCTCGTCCACCCAGAGCAGACAGGCATCACCCTCTCCAGAGCACGCCCTTCTTCCAGAGGCGTCAAGACCAGTTCCGTTTCCTTGTGACGGCTGGGCTCAGTGCGAGTTCCTCCTCTGTGACAGTGCGCGTGCACACAGTGGTGATCTGGGAAGATTGTCCCTTCCGTTTTCCTGGTGTTTTCCTGAACCAGTTTTCAGTGTGCTCCACTCAGGGCAGAGATGTGAGGGCTAGCTTCACAGCACAAGCGTGTCTCTTTCCGTGGAGAGGGTGTGACACAAACTTCCCCGCTTCCCGTGTGGCTGTCGCTACACAGGGACCAGCGATGCATATCTCAAGTCTCACTGTGGGTGGGACAGGACGCTTGCTGCTCACATCCACAGTGACGTCCTTGCAGGTGACGCCCAAGGTCGGTCGTTCACCACTCTGACAGTTGGTGTCACAGAGCCTTTGGACCCTCCAATACCTAAGCCCCACCAGGCCTTTCCTGAACCCCAGGGAAGGCAGGAATGCAGGCATCCACCTTGGGTCAGTGGTCAGGGTGAGGACAGAGTGCACAGGTCTTTCCTTTTCCATCAGGGTCCTCTGGGTGAGGCTACGAGGGCACTGCCATTCGGGCACCTTCCTGACCGAGGACCCTGCGCGGGCTCAGCTCCCCTCTCTGCGGAGCGCTGCGGGCCTGGGGCTTCCTCGGGCTGGCTCTCCCGCAGCGCTCCAGCGCTCCAACCCCAGGAGGAGCTGGTGTGCACCACGGAGGGACTCAGTGGGCCTGTCCTGTCCGCGAGGTGCCTGTACCAGGTCACTCCAGGATCCGCTCCAGGATCCACAGGACCCTCCAGCCTCTCCCTCAAGAATCAGGGGCACAGGTGAGGCGGGGGCAGCCGGCTGCCTGGAGCAGGAGGTCGCGTGGCTTTATGTGCAGCGCTGGTCTTCAAGCCTCGGCTGTGAAGGTTTGGACACAGCCTCCCTTCCCGGTTCTCCATCTGAGACGTGCCCATCGTGGTTTCAAAACCAAACCTGTAAAGACCTGCTACTTTAAGATGACAGTAAAACTAAACAACGGCAATAAAGTATTTATAGATGTCAATATCATTTTATTTTCAAGGACTTCGTAGTAAAGAATGAGAATTCGTCTAAGGAAACTAAGGCAAGTGAGACAGGTCGAGGCGGGATGTCCACCTTGAAGGGTGCTAATCACCTGTCTGCCAGGCTGTTTGTCACCCCGCCCCGCCCCGGCCACACACAACCAGGGGTTAGGCTACCTCTTGTAAGCACACAGGGAAAACCCAGAGTCTCCGCATTTTGGGGAAAGCATTTAACATGAATATTAGAGACAGATATACAAACAGGAAAAAAGACAGAAACAAACAAACTCAAATGAAATAAAGAGTAGAAGAAAAATCTTACAATTTATATTCAAATAGGCATCGATTGCAAAAGTCAAATAAGGGGGGATTCTATACAGAGGGACTTTCAAAGAGCAAAAAATACCTCCAAAAAACTAGGAAATAAAGAGGAGGAAAAGAAGGACAAAAGAATGAAAATCCAAAAGAAATAATACAAGTTGAGAATCAATGCACAGAGCCAAATAAAGACGACTAGAAAATAGAGGCCATTGCCCAGATACCGCCAATCCCCCAAAGTCCAGGAGGTTAGTCTTGTCCTGGACAAGCCCCACGACCCCACCACGCGAGGAGCACATCCCACACAAGAATGCATCAGGCCCTCTTTGGAGAGGAGAAGGTCTGCTGTGGGGAACTGGGCTCAGGGGCGTTTCCCCTGGGGGACACAAAAGTCATGCAGCAGAGGAGCCTGCAGACAGCAGAGCTGTGCCTTCCGTGTTCCTGCAGCACAGCTCTGCCCCTGGGCACACGGAGGCACACCTAGTAACGCAAGTGTCCCCTGTGGCCGTGTGGCAGAGGGCTGGCGGTGGGCTGCCCCAGGGTAAGAGGGTAGGGACACGGCGCTGGCCACAGAGTATCTGAGACCCAGGAGCACTTGGAGAAGGGTCTGGGGGTGCCTGACAGGGGAGGAGCTGCACCTGCTCACAGCTTCCCCCGCCTGAGTCCATCTAGGTCCCCTGGTGAAAGGCACCTGTGACCCACAGCAGCAGGAGCACCAGGTGGCAGCTCCTTCCCTGGCAGGCACCCCGCACCCTGCAACCTCTGGGTCCGTGGAGTATTTAATACACATTATTAAATACTAGCAGTTCCTATGCTCCAGTCAGACTTTCTTTTAAAACAAAAAGAAAATCACTAGGGAAATCGTATGTAAAAAGCTGTGTTAATCAAGTACTCAGGTATGAATTTATCCTTAAAGAGGAGCTTCGGCAACACAAAGCCTGAGAGACCTTCGTCACGTTCAGGAAGCCCCATCGCTCATACTGGATATGAAGCCGTTTTAACAGCTTAATGAGTAATCTAAAAAAATTCTGTACAGGGTAAGTGAATTAATGTTACTGGAAAAATGTTCAGCCTCGGTATTTCCAGAGCGTGCTCTACGTACATCCATTAGCCAAGCGTGACAGCTCAGCTTCTTGGGACCGTGTGTACGGTGGCAACCACCAGCCACAGGCTCCGAGACGGGCTTCCTCGCCAAACGCCCCGCCCTCCCCGCCCTCCCCTCCCCGCAGTCTCCCCTTCGCATGGGAGGTGGGTCAGCCGTGAGCACAGTCGCTCGATGTGAGTTTACAGGAGGCCCGTCCTCCAGTGGCCTCTGGCCTGTGGGACCAGTGTCTGAAACAGCAGCCTGGGGTGGAGTTGTGGGCTTCCAGACACTGACCACGTGCAGAGCCCACCCACAGGCAGGACCGCACCCGAGCTGTCCTCACAGGTGGCGAGGCCCTCACACTTCTCCAGCTGTGGCACACACGGGGTCACGCGTGGGCACAAGGAAGGGTGAACACCTGAGTAACAGAGAAGACCCCGTGGTGTCCAGGGGAGGCAGGTGCCCCCAGGACTCCGTTCACTCCAACTTCCCTTCCTCTGGCAGTGGTTTTAACAACCCTGACTTCATAACGTAGCCTTAGTGAAGCCAAATTGGAACAGCCCAGATTTATGAAACTAACGACATTTGGTTCTCCTCACAGGCAGCATCTGATGCCGCCTGACAGGAGGACCCCTGTCTGCAGGCAGCTGCCTGGCAGTCCGGGAAGGTGGGGGTCTTCCCAGCTTGCAGGGTTGTTTGGCCTGGCTCATCAACTGTGGGTCCCTGTGCTTTCACACACTTGAAATTCTCAGGCCAGCAACATCACCAGGACCTGGGGCTGTGTTCGTCGGGGCCAGCATCTTGGTCCAATGGAAACCCAGAGAAAAGGTTAGACAGGGAGATGCGCATCTGGCATGGACAGGAAGAGGGCTGGTTCAACAGACGCTTTGGGCACAGATCTGGAGGTCTGGAGACACGCAGCCTGGAGCTTTGTCCTGGACGCCCTCTCTGGCTACATTGGTGTTGGCATTGACTCTCTCTAAGCATCAGCCCACAGCTTCTTTCTTTCTCTCTCTTTTTTTTTTTTTTTTTGGTCCCAGGGATTGAATTCAGGGGTGCTTAACCCACTGAGCCACATCTCAGCCCTTTTCGTATTTTGTTTAGAGACAGGGTCTCACTGAGTTGCTCAGGGCCTCACTAAATTGCTGAGGCTGGCTTTGAACTCTGAATCCTCCTGGCTCAGCCTCCCAAGCGGCTGGGATTACAGGCGTGTGCCTCCGTGCCCGGCTCATCCCGTAGTTTCTGAATGGGTGTGCTGGGCCGCAGACCTTGCCTACATTCACAAGTGCGAGGGAAGCCGAAGGCATGGCTCTCAGTGTGATTCCCTGCAGCACCGGCAGGACAGCTCACGAGCAGGGCCTGCGCCTCTTCCCAGACCTACCGCACGGAGCCTCCGCGTCAGGAGCAGCAGGCTGCAGCTTTACAAGGTCCCCAGTGGCTCTGAGGATGCCGACAGCTGAGAACACTGGTCTCAGGCGGCAGGTGGGCAGTGCAGGCCGGGACTCCAGCCAGAGGCAGGCGCTGAGCTGTCACTGCAGGCCGGTGGCAGGCCAGCACTTGTGAGGGAAGCTGCAGCAGGTGGCTTTCTACAACCCAATGGTTGAAAGAGAACATTCCCCCGTTAGCATGGCACATATGGAGACACAGCCTCCAAGCAGGGATGTCCTGCAGGCGTCAGGGTCAGGGACCCGCCCCCTGGGGCACCTCACGCTGCAGGACGCGGAGCTTGGCATGCGCTCCTCACCCCAACCTCTGAGGGCTGCCTTCCTGCCCCTTGCATTGGAAATGTGGTTGTGGTGGGGACAGCTGCAGCGTAGCCCAAGACGTCCCCAGAGGGATAAAGGGCAGGCAGCTGAGGCAAGGGGAGAGAGAGGGGCCACACCAGCTCATCCCGCAGTCGGAATGGGCGCTGGGCCGCAGGATGGAGTTCCAGTCAGCTTCTTTGCTACTGTGATTAAAGATCCCAGAACCGCTCTGAGGAGGAAGAGTGTCTTTGAGGTCACAGTTTCAGAGCTCTTAGTCCATTGGAGGCTGGCTCCGTTCTTCGGGCTCGAGGTGAGGCTGAACATCATGGAGAAAGAAGGTGGCACAGGGGAGCCGCTCACATCAGGAAGCAGAGGGGAGCTCCACTCTCCAGATGCAGATGGGTGCCCAAAGCCACGCCCCAACCCCACCTCCCCCAGCCACACCCACCACCTCCGCTCATCCCACCAGGGGTGAGCCCACCCACCAGGCTACACCCCAGCCATGTCTCCTGCAAAACTCTTCCCTCTGTCTCACACCTGAGCTTTCGGGGGACATCGCGCCTCCAAACCATAACAGGTGGGCTCGGGGGAGGAAAAGGGTTGTGCAGATGAGATGTAGAGAAGTAGGGCCCAGGGTTGGGAGAGGAGTTGCCCGTGCGGAGGGCCCGTGCAAGCACAGGGAGGCAGAGGGTCGGAGCTCCCGCCGCTGTGGGAGGACACCCGGCCTGTCTTCCCGCTGGACTCTCCTGTGCCCCTGGGCATCTGCAGCACGGTGACCATCATCCACGTCAGGGCCTGATCCTGGGCATGGAGAGCGCAGGCCAGGCACCCAGCCTCCACAGGCCTGGCTGCAGGGGCTGCCCAGGACCATGACGGTTTGCTGGAGACCCCAGTGCAAGCTCTGAGCCACTGCCCACGTCGGGGTTGCCCTGTGATCTCAAGGGCCCTGCCTTTTGCAGGAAGAAAAAGAATCACTAGCAATAAAGGTCAAGCTGTGCTAGTTAAGCAAACAATCAGCATCCATTTAATTCTTTTTTAAGAGAAAGTGGCCTGGCTGTTTGTACAGCTCCCTCCCCCAGGACCACTAAGAGCCTCTGGCCTCCAAACAGCAACGTGGCAGGGCCAGCCTCGCCGCTCTGCAGGTCCTCCTGAGCCTGGGCTGCCCTTCCTCCCATGGCCCCAGCTCTGGCTTCGTTTCCTGTCACTGTTTCTTCAGCCACTTGAGAGGCTGCAATGCCAGGAACCGTCAGAAAGCTGCCTTGTCCTGACCCGAGGCCTCCGAGCCTGTGAGCCTGTCGCTTGCCCTGGGGAAGCAGCCAGCGCCAGCACTGCGCCTCCAGCCCCAGAGCAGAAGGGCCGGCTCCATCGCAAGTCCTCGCCCACAGCTCTGCACCTGGGCCTCGGTCTCCTCAGGGAAGACGGGAGCACAGGAAGGGGCGTGTGGAATCCCGGTCACCAACAGGGACCTCTCCTCTGTGCTCGGGGAGAATGGTCTCCCGGGAAGGAGCCCATGCAGGCCACCATTTTCCTGTCTGCGGACCGGCCGAAGACCCTTGGCAGATGTGAGGGGCTCAGGGGGGCTGCTGCTGCCAGACCCTCAGGTCCCCGACCCAGGGTGCCAGAGCAAGAGCAATGTCACCGAGTGCCACTTCTCTGGCAGTGAAGACGGCCTCACACCTGCCCATGTTGCTCCGTTGTGCTGCTCTGTTGGCAAGTCAGGCACTTTGAGGGCCATCCGCCTGCACCGCGGAGGCCTGAGCTGGGCCTGGCGGGTTCTCCATCACCCCCGCCCACCAAGGACCTGCGGAATTGGGGTCGTGCCTGGCGCTGCCCACTAGGCTTACCTGAGCCTCCTTTGAAGAGCCACCTCCTGCCAGTAGTGCCTCTCCCTGTGTTGTAGGAGGGAAGAAGAGCTGGGAGGTGGTGTGGCCTTCTCAAGACCACACTGCAGCAAAGCAAGCAGTAAATTAACAAGCTCACCTTCCTGGGCTGTGTACAGTGCCAGCAGAGAAGACAGGGCCTAGGTGGTAACGCGGCGTGGTCGTCGTCAGCTGCAGGGGATGGGCTGCAGGACCCGGTGGACACCAACGCCCAGGGCTGCTCTGGTCCCTATGTGGAGTCCTGCTTGCGTGGATCCCCGACATCCTAGGGGAGGCACCACGCCTCCCGACCTGCGTGCTAACAAGGTCAGGCCGTGTGCTCGAGTTCAGGGCTGGCGCTTTCCTGAGTGTGTGTTGAGTGCGTGGCTGTGGGGCTCGCAGATAGAGCTGCCCGGACACGGAACACTCAGGAAAGTCCACTTACGGAAACAAGGACTTTTGAGGGGAAGTCCACCAAAACAGAACACAGAAACCTGAACCAAACATTATCACCACTGTGACGCTTGGCTCGTGTTCTCAGAGGCCACTGTTGCTTCAGGTCCACAAGGTGCAGGGCTGTGGGAGGAACTGGGGCAGAAGGAAGGCTGAGTGGACCTGTTGGTGCTGGGACTGGACCCCCGTGTGCACTGGACCTTCACAGACGGTGCAGGACTGCAGGGGCTGGGCAGCACGGGTTCCGGGGGGCTGGGCGCCTGGAGGGCCCTCACATCCGGCTGGAGCCAAGCCTGCAAGGGCAGGAGATGGAGCACAGGTAGGGGCGGGACGGCAGCCTGCAGTTACTTACTTTTTTACCATGGACGATATGGTTCTATAACTTCAGTCTTCATTACACAAAAAATGCGAAGTTGCAGATAAACATTGGCTTTAATCAATGTCCACATAAAGTATGTTCTATTAACATCAATAAGCATGTGATGGGACAGAACACAAGCTCCAGGTGAACTAGGAAGTCAGAAGGCACGTCCCTCTCTGCAGGGGAGGGACGAGCTTCCGAGGCTTGTTTTGGGGCCACCAGAGCAGAGAGTCAAGATATTGGGTCAAAATAAGAGAAGACAACGTGAAAAGGAAGCTACCGAGGACAACTCCACACCAGTGGTGATGGGTCACCCTCTGCCGCCAGGGAGCCCGTTCTCACGCTTAATCTCAATGCTGTTCTTTGTCTCAGGCGAAGGCGCAGAGGAGCTACCTCACGGCCCCGCCCGCAGCCTCTCCACGCTGCTGTCCAGAGGGAGGACCGGCACAGCCTGGCCGTCCAGGGCTCGCCCTCCGCAGGGCCTTGCTCTGGGGGAGGTGTGGGCAGCAGGGACCCCCAGGTCTCCCGGGGCCCCGATCATGTGTGCCACTCAATAGGACAGGCGAAGTCCCCAGGGTGCCTGTTATGTGGTGGGTTCCGATGCTGCCCCTTTGTTTGACGTTGGAGCCGCGGACGCTGACACCAGGCCTTTGCTCCTGTTCTGGTGGATTCTTTGTGGGGCTGCAAGGAGATCAAAATGCAGCTCTTGTTTGTTTGCCGGGGAGGCTGAACTCCACCGGTCCCTCGTCCCTCCCTCGGCAGCCCAGCCGAGCCGGCCGGGTGAATTTATTCCTCTCGGGACTGCACTTTGTCATTACTGGCGCTCTCTAAATCCACTTTTAATTCACTCCTGTGCCTCAGAGGGCGTGGTGATGTGCCCGGAACGTCCTCCCACAGAGGAATGAACAAAGCCATGCCGGGCTGGTGCAGCGGGCGGCTGCCCAGCTGTCGGGCGGCTTTCCAGGTGAGAAGGAGCTGGGAACCAAGACACAGGGGATCCCACCCGAGCCCCCTCCTCCACCCCCACGCTGCTGAAGGCGCTCAGTGTCAGAACACAGAGGCGGCAGGCCTGCGCTTCCAGCTTCTCACCGGGACACGTGATGCCCGCAGCGTGCACATCTGCCCCCCAGGAGCACTTGACAGGTCCGGCTCGGGCCGTCAGTGCCGAGGACCAGGAACCTGCAGGGGCCTCGCCTCTCAGTTTGGCATTTAATTCAGTCCAACCAAGTTCTCAAGGTCAGGTCTCACCAGCACGTTTTATTCCTTTAATTTCGTTGTATGTTTGATATTCGTGACTGTAAGTTAATGCTTGTTGTGGTAGAAACGCGATTTAAAGGAGGTCAACACTGGGGCTCACTCTGACCAGCTCTGCCATGTTTCTCTTTGGGGACAGGACTGACCAAAGCTGTGGTTTCCAGGGCTCCTCCGGCTCCTCCGGCCGACACAGGAATGAGAAGGGAACACGTATTTTCCGGTCACTCCCTTGCACAGAGTGCCCACTGGGCTGGCTCAGTCTATATGTCTATGCTGACATAGACGGGGTGGACGCAGTCCTTGTGCTTACAGAACCAGCAGACCAATGAGACCCAGAGGTGACACGTCAGCAGGTCACCCGAGCTCCCACAGGCCCTGCCTGAGCTGCAAGCTGGGGGCCCAGGAGCCAGGGAAGGGAAGTAGTGTGGCCAAGGCCCCGGTGGGCAGGCTCCCTGGAGCCAGGGGGAGCCTCGGCGGGGTCACGTCACGGACAGTGCTGATGGGCACCCAGGGGCTGCGGGGTAAGGGGGTGCACCGCGTGATCTGGACACAGCTACCTGGGCCACAGGGGTGAGCGGAGGGGCTGGTCAGCAGATCCGAGACCTGGTCGCTGGGCGGGTTTGGGGAAGGGTGGGGCCGGGACGTGCCGTGGGTGGCCGGACTCTCGGGTGGGGCTGGTCCCTGTGGGCACTCAGAGAGCAGCCCTGCAGGGGAGGACGGAGGAGGGGACAGGACAAGCACAGGAAGCTGCTGGGCAATCAGGAGAAGGCCAGCTGGAGACCCGCAAAGCAGCCCTCGCCAGGGGCATGACAGCTGGGCCCTGGGGAGGCAGCGTCCAGGCTCAGAGGCACGGTTGTGTGGCCACTCTTACTGTGGCCACCGTTGTCCTGAAACGGCGGGTGACCTGTGGCCGGGACTGAGGGCCGATCACCCCACACGTCTACTCTGAACAGATGCCGTTTGTTTTCAGAGCCCAGTGTTGCTGCCAGTCCTGCGCCACAGCCTTCCCGCCTCCCATGGTGGAGGAGGAGAGCTGGTCCCTGCCCACGGCCACAGCCGCCGCCACACACTGCCCCTCCTCCTGGTTGCTACAGCAAGCGCCCACCGCTGTGCTGCGTTGGCAGATTCGCCCTCCCTCCCTGGTCTGCCTTTCTGCTGCCACCCATTGCTCCCTGGCACACGTACACCTGTTGCTCACCTCAACTAGGGCGTGAGCCTTGGGTCATTCAGTGAGCTCGGACTTGTCCACTGGTCTGTCAGAGCTAATGGTGCCCATGAGGATGCCTCCACAGCAATGTTTGTTGAATGAATAACTGAACTGTGGCCTGGCAACACGTTCCCACATGCCGTGCCTCCAGGACCCGCCCTTGCCGCTGTGAGAAACCAGCCCTGCACCCCACCTGCCAAGGAGGTGGCCTGTGACCCAGCGTTGGGAGGGTTACGAGCCCCCGCTGGCCTCCCAGGTGAGTCTCAAGGTCTGATCCTGTGAAAAGACGCTGTAGGAGGGAGGCTGGACCTTCATGGCTGTCGAGTGGAGACGACTCCGTGTGGAACCTGTGGCTCAAGGCTCGCTCTCGCAGCCTCCGGCTCATAGGCCCTTGTCGTCGGGGCCCAGCCGCAGCCCCACCCCAGCCGCGGCTCTGCACCAGCAGCCACTCCCTTTCCCGCCGGGTCCCCCTCCTGGTCCTCCCCGCTGGCCACTGCATGGCGGCTGCTGAGGGTCTCCTGGCTGAGGCCTCCTGGCTCCCGACCCTGCCCCTCCCCATCCCCGTCGGCTCCGCCAGGACTGGTCCCCTCTGGAGCCTTCCCTCAGCTCCAGGCCCAGGTTGGTGAGTGCCCTCGCCCCACCCAGCGCCTCCCTCAGCTCATGGCCTCCGCGCGCCCATGTGGGCCCCTGTCTGGGGTGGTCCCTCCTCTGCCGAGTGCCTGCCCCTGCCTGAGGCCAGCTCCCCCTCTGACGTGGCCTTCCCAGTCGTCCAGCGGGACAGTCTTCCCTGGAGCTCAGCAACGGCTGTTCACACCACCTGTTCTGTACTTGAGGTTCAATCCTCTGTGAAATGTCCCTAAGTTCACGCTGCAATTTGAGGCCTCATTTTCCCAGATAGCTTAGAAGCTGTCAGCGCCGGGATAGAACGCGGTTCCTGCGAAGTTCCTGACCATAACGAGTGTCCACAGTTATCATTTAAAGTAATGAATTAATGCATGAAGAATGATGTGGTCCTTTTGCTTCCCAGGACTTGTCTGCTCTGGACATGAGGAGGGCCCTCCCCACCCTGTCCTCCTTGTGTGGCGCCACCCAGATGTCACACTGGCATGACAAGAAATGCTCAGGTTGACGCTGCCCTTCAAGGTGAGGGCACTTCTCTTTGGCTCCACCAGAGGCATGAGCAGAGGGTCCCTCCTCAGCACCCCATTCTCCTCCCTGGAGACCTTCCCGTGTGTTTCCCTCTTTCCTGAAGGGTTTTCAAGCTCCTCTGCTCTCCTCACGTCCTCGGGGGCTGCTTGCCCTCCCCCAGCCCCTGAGCAGGCAGGGGGGAGCCTCGAACCCGGGGGCTGTGGATGGAGAGGATGGAGACCGTGAGGGCAAGGCCGGTGCCAGAGCAGCCTTCCCAGGGCGGCCCCAGGAGCAAGGCCCCAGGGCCCAGGAGGCGTGGTGCTCTGCCTCACTTCCTGGCCTAACAGGAAGCTCCTTCAATCATCTCCAGAGTCGTGGTGCCAGGAGGGTGGTGAGGACCTGCGGCTGCTCCCCCGAGGAAGCAGGAGGAGGAGGGGGCAGGAGAAGGACTGGCCTGTGTTGGGGGACAGGACTAGAGCTACTCTGGGTGCCATCTCGTGTGCCAGGAGAAGCTCAGTGCCCTATTCTTAGCTGGCACAGGACCGAGGGCCTCGGGAAGGATACCCCACATCACAGCTCCTCTTTAAACCTTATTCCATGAGGAATGTCCCGCTCTGTGGACCCAGGCCCGGAACTAGGGGCGAGCCAGGGAGACCCCAGCCGTAAAGAGATCACCTGGAAGAGATCACAACCCCGCAGCTGGGCTCCAAGTGTGCGCAGGGGAGGGAGCTCACTTCCTCACAGCGAAGGAAGGAGAAAGGCCGAGCCAGTGCACGCAGCCCACCCTGGGCCCCGTGGCAGGCTGCCCGCAGGCAGGCGAGGCACGGGATGGGCAGGCACAGGCGCCCCTTGGGCACTGCTGCCTCATGGGGAGGACCCAGCCCCAGCCACACGCAGCTCCCAGCTCCTCTGTTGGCACCTGAGAGCAGGAGGGCCCGTTGCTGCTGACCTCTGCCTTCGTGACCCCAGAGTGCAGGGAACGGGCAGCAGAGGGGCACAGGCCTTGAAAACCACCGCGTCGTTACACCCAGGTCACAGGTGAGAACACAGGTCAGGGACGCCGGGGCTCCAGCACTCTGCAGATCCCACTTAGGGACTCCCAGTGCCTGGACTGTCAGGGTGGCTCTCGGCAACGCGGCTATGTTGGACTGGCCGGAGGGCGTCCTTTCCGTGTGGATCGGTGGTTCTTAGGAACCAGCCTGGCTTCACTGGCCCTCTGCCCCGACTCTGTCTCCCTTTGTTCCACCCCGGGCCTGGCCCTCAGGCTGTGCCCTCTGTGGACCTGGATGGAGTTGCAGGCGCCCTGCTCACTGCTCGTCCTGGGGACCTCTGGCTGCAGGAGGCCTGCAGGGACCCAGGCCCAGGCTCCACCCTTGGCGCCTACCTCCTGCAGACGCACTGGGCCGGGAAGGAGGCAGCCTGCTCACCATCCCGGTTGGTCAGCAGTGGCCTGAACAGTGCCGAGCAGGGGCTGGTACTCCTGAGTCACAGGAGAGACCCAGGTGAAAGCTCAAAGCCACTTCACCTAGGGACGGTGGCAGACGCGTGCCTCTTGCCCTGTCCCGCAGGGGCCTGTCCCGCAGGGGCCTGTCCCGCCACCCTCCTCACAGTGGAGCACCGCCCTGCAAGGCAGGCTGTCCAGCTCCGTCAGTGGCTGAAGCCTCCCGTTCTGGAAGGGCCACTTCTGTCTGGAGATCAGTGTCTCTGCTCAGAAGTGAGGTGTCACCAAGCACCCTGCCTCCCTGGCAGTCGCTGTGAAGGTCAAAGGAACCTTTTACGTAAAATGTTTTGTCACTTAGAAAAGAAAGTTCCGGTGAAGGTTTGCAAAGGCCCTGTCGTAGCTCACATCTTTGCCTGTGACTCTTCAGCATCATGGAACCGGGGTCCATCTCCTGTGTCCAGCAACTGCTCCAGAAACACAGGCTCCACCTACTGCCCATCAGACCTGATCAGTCACAGACCCTCAGCCTCTCTCAGACGCATCCGGCACACCCACGTTTGGAGGTGACTCGGCTTGCCCAGTGCCGGTCTGCATCTCCTCTGCCATCTCTTGCTTCCAGAACATCCCGTTCAGTCACCTGGGCCTCATTCTGCACCGGGAGGCAGATGGTGAACAGCTATGCAAACAGGAGAACCGGTCTCAGGAGCAGAGGTGGGGCGGGCTGGCCGTGGGTGGACAGCAGCCGCTGCGCAGCACCCAGAGCTGAGTCCATCCTGCTCGCTGGCCGCACGGGCTCGGGCTGCCAGCTCCTCAGTGTCCTGCTGTTTCTGCAGCTAACTCTGGGGAGAGGAGACCCTGTCTTAGTCCTCCTGAAGCGGGAGCGAGGACGGACGTGCGGGCTGGCACAGTGCTCACTGTCCTGAGGGCCAGCACCCGGCGCCCAGGCTCTCCTGTTCGGTGGGCTGTAGGTCTCACAGTGCGGCCATCTCGCCTCTGACACCGCGGGCGGACCCTCTCTGTGCTCTTATGTCCATGGAATTGGCGGCTTTGAGGGGCTCGGCAGCCCTCCAGCCAAGAGCTGGCCTGCGCAGAGCCTTTGGAAGCGCAGAGCAAGCTGTTTGAACATTCCCTTTGAGCTCCTCTGTTATTACTGTATGAAAATGAGCAAGGAGTGGGAAGTGAATGTGCTCCTACTGGTGACAAGAAACACAGCCACATAAATTCACTGCAGTGCAGACCAACGTGGCGGTCCCCGGGAGGTCCAGGATTGATGGCGCTTGATGGAGGCCGGAGACCATCACCCGGGCACACAGCTGCAGCAGAGGAGAGCCAGGCGGTAAGCAGGAGGCCCTGGAAACGTGTCACTGACGGCCGCACCTAACGGTGAGCCTGCGAGGACTGGTTTCCAAGCTGCTCCTTTCTGGGACCACAGGCTCCCACAACCCCAGGCAGAGGTTAGGTCTCCTGGGTCTGCGCTCTGCACATACAGACACAGGGATGAGCAAATCCACTGGATCCTAATGCCTTTCCTTTCGGGACCTCTCTTGGGGCCTCCAGACTCACACAAGAAAGTCCTGCACAGCAAGGCAACCGTCCTCAAGAAGGCCAGCAGCTCTGGGGTCAGTGCTGATGGGCGCTGGTGCCATGGCTCTGAGGCACTCCTGCTGGGCATCCCCATGGCTGCAGGACCCTGTGTCTGTCACTCCCAGGAAAGCCGTGGTGCTACTGGAGCCTGCCCGGCAGGAGACGGCCCCTGAGGGCTCAGCCTTTGAGGCTCTTCGAGAGCTTGCTGCTGATGCCTTTCTGCTTTGCCCGCTGACTAAATTTTATAAAACAGATTTTCTTTACCAGTTTGTATCTCATGTTTGAATAAGGATATTTAAAGTAGGCCACTGGGGAAGCTTGAAGCCCAGGCCAGGTCCCTTTAAACAGAATGACATTTCTTAGTAAAGAGGTTCCTACTGTCCCCTGCAGAAATATATCTGATTTCAGAAAAGGATTGATTCAAATAAAAATGTGTTTGTATAAGAAAAATTATTTTCTGCTGAGAAAACACATAGTTTGGGGTAAATTTATAGTTCTGGCCAGGTCATTAATATCTGGTTGTCAAAAAGTATTGGTTTGAACAAAAATATGTTGTAATAAAAATGCATTGTTTTGAAGAAATTTATTGGCCCCATGAAAACCTATTCGATTCAGAAAGATATGTTGATTTCAATGAAAAATCTATCTGTTTTAAGGGAGATGGTGCTGGGGCATCCGCTCTTCTGTGGAAAATCACTGTGACATTGATGCTCACTTAGAAAAACGACGGCTGGGCATAATTAGCAGAAAGGCAGAGAGAGCGGGGCCTCCATCAACGAGACCTGGCGTGCATCACGGGCAGTGTGCCTGCCCGCGGGCGTGGCCAGCCTCACCTTCCCAGGGTGGACACTCACTGAGGAAAGAGTGGCAGGTAGGTTAGAAAGACCCCTACGTGCGCTGGTCCCCCAGCAGCCCTTCCCATGGTGACCCCGGCTGTGGCCTGGCCCTCTCCCTGCTCTGCCTGTGGTGGGTCAGGGTCTGGAGGCAGCTCAGCCACGTGCCATGCGTCAGGCCCTCTGAATCCTCAGGAGGGCGCGGGCGCAGGACACCAGCTGGCTGTGCTGTGTGGGCAGGGGTTTGTGACTTCCATCTGACACTAAGGGGAAACGCCCACCCCAGAGCGGTCCCCACGTCGGCAGCTGTGAGCTCAAGGCAGCTGGCAAGGGTTTCCCTAGGGGCCAGACCACAACCCCACAGGCTTCGGGGCTGGGCTTGTGCCACTGCCGGACACCTCTGGCCCTGGCGCCAGAGACTGGCCCTGGACAACAGTGTGTTAGCTCGTCTGGAGTGGCTCTCACAGAACAGGCCGGGTTGAAGGTGGCCAGAGCCCACGCATGCCTCAAGAATGGGCTCCTGTGCAGATCGCCCACCTGGGCAGACATGTGCCATCCAGAAAGCAGCCGCGGGGCACGGGTAAGAGCAGCCTGCGGACAGTCACCTGCTGTTCCCCAGAGAGGCTGGTGGGTGCGGAGAGGGTCCAGGCAGGAGCAGGGCGCCTGCATGGGGCTCAGGGCCGCGGAGGAACCAAGTACAAGCCCAGAGCTGATCTCCTGCCGATCTTCTGCCGTATCCCAAGCGGAGCCTCGCGGCGCAGTGCACTTCCCCAAACCCAGCAGCAGGAACCGCGTCCCAGGTGTGGCGTCCTCTCCAGCCTCCACGGCTGGCATGCCATCTGTGATCACACCCCAGGGTACTGCATCCGCCCACAGGCTCTCCAGCATGGAGAAGTCCCGCGTGCGACAGTGTCGGCTGGGTCTGCACAGTTACCCACTCCCGGAGGTTTCTACTGACCTGGGCTTTCGCTCAGGACCCGCCAGGCAGGCTCAAGAACAAAGTCATGGTCTCCCGGCAGTTCCCGCAGCCCACGGGGACTTCTCTCAATCAGCCACAGGCCTCCACCCTCAAGTGTTCCTTGTGATTTCCCCAGTTCCTTACTCTGTTCAGATCCCAGAGCTTCGTGGTCTAGGAGGCACTACACTCCTGGGTTGGGAGTGAATAACTGGGCTGGGGTGGCTGTGCTGTGTACATGCCCCTGCGTGCCGCAGGAAGCGAGGGGTCTGCAGAGTACAGACAGCAGTGCAGGGAAAGAGCCTTGGCCGAGGAGAGCTGTGGACAACAGGCCTCCAGAAAGCCTGCATGCTGACCAGAACCATGGACACAGGAGGAGGTGACAGAGACGCAGGAGGGGAGACGCAGGAGGAGGTGACAGAGACG
>PVHX01016480.1:0-43194 GCA_004024805.1 Geosciurus inauris | reverse complement strand
CTAGAAATAGTCCTGTTTCACTTCTTGGACGCTTCAAAACTGGGACTCTCTCCTGGTCTAAGTGTATGCTTCGCTTAATCATCAAAGGACATGGTTTTTACACCTTTCTGCATTGAAGCAGTTTCTCCAAATAGGCTTCAATTCTCGTATTCCTCTATTAAAGTGATCCTCTCAAAATTGAACATAAAAGGAAGCAGAAATGACAACACCCTCCCATGTTTCCCTGCTGCGGGTCTACTCACAAGTAGGCCTGGCACATAGAGCAGGTGTTGCCATGCATTTTCCCATCTGGGCCCTGAATGGGGTCATTCTCTCTGGTGCAAGGGAGTTTCCCATTCCTCACCAACTGTCGATATTCACTGCAAAGCTTCTGCCAAGGTATGAAAAGGAAGTTAATTCCTAAGAGAAGATTCAAATATCTACATTGGCCTAAATCAGTATTATATCTTGATAAGCCCAGGAGTTTAATCATATTTCTTTTAAATGTAAAATTCAGTTCAACAACAATAACAAAATATCATTTTCTAAAAAATGGCCATAAATAAGAAATAATAGAATGTCACAATATGATAGAAGAGGTACACAAGCAAACCCTACTATGAACTGAACAGAATAAAATAAATGAAAACACATAGGTACAAGAATATCTGACAAATCAATGTTTGGGATGATGAAATTTGATTGTGGAAACCAGGGAGGATGTCAAAAATAATTTAAGTGAGTCGTTCAAAAGTAAGTAGCACTTTCCTAGGTTAAAAGAAATGGATTTTAGAATATGTACACTACATTGTGAAAATGAAATAAGCCAAGAGACACAGGTGCAATATTACATAGCACTTAGTGGAACATGGATTTCTGAATGGAGGTAAAGAGACAATCAGGAGAGAGCCATGGAATCTAAACTGTATCCTGTAGTTGATAATAAGCATCTGTGGGTTTAAGTAAAGCAGTATTATGATCTGATTTACAATTTGACTGTGTTAGGATAATGTTTGGGTAAGAGGTGGATAAGAGAAAGGACAAAATCCAGAGAGAGAATTAAGCAACATTCATCATCCTAACAGGTGGAGATCATTCATCTAAGTCTCTGGAAATGAATATTGTAATATTTCATAGGTAAAACCCATTACTTTCATAGAATCAGGGCATTTTTTAATTTCAACTCAGATATGAAACTTCATGTACTCATCTGCAGAAATGGCACCTGTATGGTTTTTCTGGACAGCAGTTAGCAATAGCTAACAGCACGTATCTCAGCCATAAAGAAGAATGAAATTATGGCCTTTGTTGGTAAATAGATAGAAAGGGAGACTATCATGCTAAGTGGAATAAGCAGATCCCCAAAACCAGTGGCCCAATGTTCTCTCTGATATATGGATGCTGACTCACAATAGGCTGGGTGCAGGAAGGAGTGGAGCTTCATCAGATTTGATGGGGGAATATAGGAAATGGAGGGGAATGGAAATGGGAAAGATAGTAGAATGAATCAGACATAAATTTCCTATGTTCATCTGTGAATACATGACCAGTGTAATGCCACATCATGTACAAACACAAAAATGGGAAGTTATACTCCATGTATGTATGAAATGTCAAAATATATTCTACTGTTATGTATAACTAAAAAGAACAAATTAAAAAATTAAAAAGAAGGTTTAAGGTAATTTGCAATGAGATATTCAAATCCTAGTACATTATTATTTGTAGAGTATGTGTTAAACAACTTGATATATGTCTATAATAGCAAAGAAAATCTCTCCTTTGTATTTTATAAGCAAATTTAATAAAATTGGGGGAAGAAAATGGAAAAAAAAAAAAAAACGTATCTGGAAATGTTGAAACTAGAATTGGAACTCAATTATTGACTCCAATAAGTTCTTTTTAGTTTATAGAGTTAGTCTCTGAAGCATCAAGAACAGAACAATATTCCACAGCATTCAACTTAATCCCACCCAGGATTGAAGGGTTGAGACTTTCTGATAGTCTCTTTGAGGTGTTCAGTTAGAGTAGAATTCGTTGGATGGATCCCACTCACGGCATATGAAGGTGCTTTTTCGGATGCTCTTTTGTTTCTTGCTTGAGCTTCAGCCTTTTTCTTTTCTCTGGCTTCTTCTTGGCTGAATGAAAGAGAAAATAGAAGAGATCTATTAAGAGCAAACACGTCCTCAGCAACGGTGTCACTAAGCAACTCAGTGAGACCCTGTCTCTACATAAAACACAAAATAGGGCTGGGGATGTGGCTCAGTGGTCGAGTGCCCCTGAGTTCAATCTCCAGTACCAAAAAAAAAGAGTAAACACATGCTGATTCCTCCACATGCCTGCAACACTGATCTTTCCTCTCTCTTCAAGGAGAAGCATCCTTTTCTCCCATCACCATATATCAACAAGAAGCAACAAAGCAGCCTCCAGTTTGGTATAATACCATGACTTCTTCATAGTTGCTGCTTAGCATCAAAAGAAAGATGGCAATAGTGGATCTGGAAAACTTGCTTTCTGTAAATTATCCTTTTGTGTGTAGGGTGAGAAAAAGATCATCAATGTCCACAAAGAAGGTATCAAAATTAGAATCATGGTGACATAGCCTGGAGGTGGAAAGCAGCTTTAATCAAGTTAATGGACTCACTCTCTTGTTTCTCAGAAAGGATGAAGCAGAAAGGCCTTCGCTATCTATATTTTTAGGACATGACTACAACCAAGGTATCCTCCCTCAAGTCTCTGGTCATCTATACATCATGCAGACCATGGCTTTCAGTTAAACTTAAATGCAGTGTTTATTCATAGCTGCTTTATCTAAAAGCCAAAAGATGAAACCAACAGGTAAAAAATAATGATTTCCACACACTTATAAACCAAATGAGCCTAAATTTGCTTTGTACAATGCAATTGTATGGTATGCACAGTTTCTTGATGGCATTTCAGCTGTACATGTTTATCAACCAAAACAAAAAGTTAAATATAGCTTTTTTGTGATCTAAATATAGTCAAATACTTCGTCTGAGTGGAACCAAATAAAATGAAAACTATTCTAAATAGTGAAAGGAAACTGTTAGTTCTGACTTACTAAAAACATCGCAGAATATAAAGTAATATTTAAGGTAATTTTATAGAAGTTTATGGTTGTTTCCTAGGCAATTCCATTCAATTTCTACCAGTGCTAACTTTGAATTCCAACCGCCATGGAAAATGAGATGCTTATGTTGCCAAAATAGGTTCACCTATGAAGCTTCAGTAATGAAGCAGCAACTAATATTTGTACAAGTTTATGTTTGTCAGGAGGTTCCAGGGCTAAGAGAGTGAGCATCAGAGAAAACAGGGCAACTTAAAACACATGACTCTGAGCACTTTCTCTCAGCTCTACTGCAGCATTCTCCTTATAACCCATTCAACTCTCTAATCTTGCACCACAGTTTCCCCATCTATGGAACAAGCTGGATCTACTAGGGCACTGTGTGACATTCTAAAACTCTGTACTCACAAGAAGGCTTGGCACATGGAGCACAGGTTGCCATGCATTTTTCCATCTGGACCACGGACAGGGTCATTTTCTCTGGTACAGAAAAGTATTCCCTTCTTTGCATGATCTTTATATTGACTGCATTGTTTCTAAATAATGAAAATGAGACACTTTAGACATAGGTCTCTATTTGTAAATTTTTTTATGCTGTTTAATCAAAGAAACTGGAAAAGAGAAATTTCAGGTGAAAAAAATAAAACTTAGGATTTAGGACTATCAAAAATTTTGTAACACTTCCCTCCTGGCAATATTCATCCATTTAAAGATTCAACAAATACATTAAACTTAGAGGACACAAATATGAATGTGATTTAGGTCCTGCATTAGCCAAAGAGAATAAGTAGTTTCAATATACAAGATATAGCTCAGATGTAAATTAATTGTGTAATGGAAGTTCCAAGAACTTTTGAATAAGTTCTGTCTTGAGGATGTATACAGGAACACAATGGAACAAAAAGTCCTCCAAGAGAAATTATGATATGTAAAATTCTAGCAGTATTATACCACATGTTCTCTTGAGATAACTTAACATTTCCATGAGTACAGTAGCTAAACAACTAGTTGGGTAAAGAAAGAAAAGTTTGGGAAGTGGTCAAAAAGGAGACCTTGAAATATGATCAAAACCAGACCACCAAATTTCTAAAGGAATTTGGATTTTATTCTTAGGCAATGAAAACATGATATATACATATAGCAGAGAATGACAGAATTGAATTTTTGTTTTAGAAAGACTGTCAGTCAGATTTGTGGAGGAATTGAGTGAATAGAGATTGAAATTAAAGGAACTAACCAGATTCTAGAAACAAAAAGAAAGGAGGATGGGAAGGAATGAATCAAGGTAGGGGAGAGAGGGGAGGGCGGAAATGGAAATGAAAGATAAGAGAATAGTTGAGGCACATTTGAACATTAAGATTAGAAGAACTTGATAAACTAGGAGTAAGAGGAAGAAAGAAGTTGAAATTGAGGCCTAGACAACAAGATGGAGTTACAGAGAGGCAGAGGCAGCTTAATGGGAAAAGTCTGCAAAACTGAGCTATTTATCTTAGAAGGCTGGTAACAGTAAGAATGAATCTAAATAGGATTTCTGCACAGAAGATTTCTACCATTTCAATATGGTTCAAATATACTCTAGGATACTTTCAAACATTGAAATTTCATAATGCCAATGACTCAGGAAAACATCTCCTGTTCCATGAAGACAACAGGGAAGGTGAATTGATCTTGAGGACTGAGGAAGATGGAGACTAAGTGTACATAAAAGTGTCTAGACGAGACAATGCGTCAATACAAAGGGAAACTATGGGGTGTCTGATCTAAGATAATAGCAACAGAAAAGCAGGCAGATGGTAAGTTGAGAGACATTTAGAAAGGGAATGCAGCTTGATTTTAAAGGAAACATTTTGAATTTGTATGTGAAATTAAAGGAACTAACTATAAGTATTGTATGTGGTTATTGCTTTGAAAATAAATACCTTCACAACAGCTACCACACTATGAAAGAGACACAACACACTTTGAGTTCAGACAATGTTTTGATATATCCCTTTCATTTGGAATGTGAAATTATTTTACTAAGGATCCTTGATTATTTTCCTCCACATAGAACAAGAACTGGTAATGACATAATTATTTTTCTAAGTTTAAAACAAAAACTATAAATTAATTTCCAGAAAAACTCATTAGTAGTAGAGGAAACATTAAACAAATTTGAAAGTGCATACTAGAGTAATATGTCCACACACCCACATCTCTCACACAAAGGTCAGAACAGAATTGATCAGACACATCCTCACCTCGATTTCTCTGTTAACATTAACTTTTTCTTCGTTCTTTCTTAGATTTTGATCTGATTTACTTTTTTCTTCTGAAAAGTTCCTCAAGCTGGAAAAATAAATAAATAAATGAGCAGAAATGCTTCAAAATGTCATGCTGCAAAATAGTTATTAGATACAGATGGAAAAGCAGCCAAGTTTTCCTGGTTTCTGGCCCAAGCACATTCAAATTATCTTAAACTCCACTAAAAAGATCTTCTTTCTCATCTCTCCTTTTAAATATTTACAGCTTAAATTTTTAAAGAGGTCATTCCAGACCCTAAGTAGAAATGAGCTCTATACCTCTCATTGTGTTTTCATTCTTTTTTTTTTTTTGGTACCGGGGATTGAATTTAATGGTACTCAACCACTAAGCCATATTCCCAGCCCGATTTTGTGTTTCATGTAGAGACAGGGTCTCGTGGAGTTGCTTAATGCCTTGCCATTGCTGAAGCTGGCTTTGAATTTGCAATTCTTCTGTGTCAGCCTCCCAAATGCTGGGATTACAGGTGTGCAATAATCTTCTCTTATGGAAATAGTTTTCATTCTGTCTTCCAACATGTAAACATGTATGTGCATGTGTGTTCACATCCATGGCTTATTTCTGCTGTTAACCATAAGGTTCTTAACAGCAGGGATCATCATTTATATGTTCATTCATTCATTCTCTCACCCATCATTTAGTTTGCAACTACTTTTTGGCAATCTTTGGCCTGGATCTGGGCACATAGTCGTGTACAATATGAACCTATCCCCTGTTCTCTTGACACTTACAGTCTACTAGGGTGCTAATCAACAAGGAGTCATAGAAACAGTTATACAATTACCAGCTATGATGACTGTTATTAAAGATTGTTACCAAAGATTTGAGGATTGATTTTTGATGAGGGACTTCAAGAGGTCTTATCCAAGCAAGAGAATCTTAAAATGCCAAGACTGAGAGGCGCTGGCAGTACATAGCAAGCAGGAAAAAGCTTATGGGACTCAAGGATCTGAAGGAAAGTGTAATGAGACCTACCTGGGACATCTTCATAAATGCTATAATTTATACATAGTGGGATCTGTCCTTTTCTCAAGGCCACATGTCCCAGATAAAAAGGTAAGTATAATACACTTAAAATATGTGAAAATAATTTTTTGACTTTCAACTTTGTCATAATAATTATGTAATTGCTGAAGAAAAACAAAGTCTTGGTATCTGCTTTTACCCCATTCTACACTATGACTGAGTATTGAAGAGGCTCACAAAGGTCCCAGAGGACATGTGAAGAAGTGTTTTCTAAACCAGCCTGATAACTAGAAGATGGAATCCACTCGTACTCAGAAAAAGAAACAACAAAATATTGGTGCCCACTTACTAATGGTATTGTGACTTGTGGAGGACATAAACTGCTCACATAATTCTCACCGACAAAAACTTCCACTTGATATTGTTCTGAATAACATCAAATGGAAGTTTAATCAGTTCTGGTGAGTCTCCACTTCTTCCTTTTCAGAGATTCAGAAACATTCCTGCTTCTGTACTCACAAAATTTCAGCACACAGTGCACATTTGTTGCCGTGCATCCTGCCATCAGGGCCACGGACTGGGTCACTCTCTCTTGTACAAAAAAGTCTCCCATTCTTCACTTGGTTCTCAAACTCCTTGCAGAGGTCCTTCAAAAAGACAGGTCATTATATTCACCATTTTTTACTCTTTAATCTTGACATTTGACAAGATAGATTTATAATCACAGTATGTCAGGTCTGGAAGTGTTGATAAATACAACATATTAATGAGAATTAATAAGGAATAATAATAATTTTGCCAAATTATTTGGCACTTGTATCTTTGGTATAGTATGTTTTATAAAAGCAAAAAGAGCTTAGGAAAGAAGAAAAGAGAGTATTTCCTAAAACTAAAACTAAATAGTACTTGCTAACTTCCTAATCTATAGGGGGAAACAAAAAATAAAAAGGTTTTTCCAACATAAACACAACAAAATAGTAGCCAAGATCAAAAAAAAAAAAATGTCAATGAACAGAATATGGAATTCAAGAAATTAGGATGTTTAAAATTTATTTAATAAGGATCAAGTCAAGAATAATCCAGTCTCTATTTGCAAGAAAAAGGGAACAAGATGGGGGGCCAGCAGCATTATGTATACTGTATTCTGCTTCCTTTATCATTGTTCACTGTGTTTCTGAAATTATAGGTGAAAACCTCTGAAAGAGTGAATCTAATTTTTCTCCCCCACCTTTGAGAGATAGACTATCAAGACTAATATCTACTTAGATAACCTAAAAAGGTTGTGAATTATCAAAACAACCAAAGAGATTCCTTCTCAGATTTCCTGAAACTTTGGAAAGAACCTCCAGGTTTTCCCCTGTGTTTTGAAAGTTCCGTTTGGTGAGGGCTATCCTTAACTAAAAACATACTCAAATTACTCTAGGTTTGAGAGCTCCATGTCATATGATATGATGGCATATATTACTATAATATATAAAGTATAAAAAAATTGCTCTATAACCTTTTCAACTGTGTGATCCTCATCCTTCCATTTCAACCAAGGAACCTTAGCATACAGAGGACGACTGTGAGTCAGGGGACTTGGGCAGTTAGACTGTGGCTCCACTCGCTGGGAGACTTTAATGAAGTCTCACCACCTTTGGGAATTCAACAGTGCCATCTACACAGTGAGGTTTTGGAATAGAGGCTTTTTAGGACCTTTCTTAAATCAAGCATTTTCTGATTTTTCTTTATGATTCGAATTTCAATAGGATGCTTTAAAGGAGAATCCTAATTGTCTCCTTATAATAAGGTACCTGTTTATGGAGGAGTAAAGAGTATGCGCCAAACTTCCTGGTTGTAACAATCTAGGAACACAGATGCTGATAATCATGGCATGGTAATAAAATTAATACCTAACAATTCCCATAAGAGAAACAATGATAATTTCGGTTTATAAGTTGTGATTCATCCAAGGAGATTCTGAAGAAACACTTTTGTGAGCACCCCACTGACAGGTTAATTACAGAGCTGTATTGAGCCATCAGTGAAAAGCAGACCTATTCAACGCAGTTATGCCTAATACCCAAGCCACACAGAAAAAAAGGCCAGGTTAGCCCAGACCTGACAAAAACCAGGGGAAAACAACCCTCTGTACTAAGGAGCAATAAATGCTACTTATCACAGGAGGACCCAGACCTTCAGACTGAAATTTACCAACCACCATGGAAGGACCACTTTTTTTTTTTTTTTAAATATTTTTTTTAATAATTTTTTTTTTCTAGTTGTGAATGGACACAATGTCTTTATTTTATTGCTCTGTATGTGGTGCTGAGGATCGAACTCAGGGCCTCACGCATGCGAGGCAAGCGCTCTACCACTGAGCTACAATCCCAGCCCCGAAGGACCACTTTTAATCCTTGGGGAGTCTTGAGCAAATTGTGGAGAGTTCTCAGTACTCCTTTTTCCCAAATTTAAACTCAGAATGCTCAACTGAGCTTGGGAACTTTGTTTTATTAACTAACATTGTGACGTGGAAGGCAGGCTCTTGATTCCCAAACACTGTGCCTGTTTTTTTTCATAGGAAAACACAAGCCCTACAATCCACAAAAATAGTGTATTTGTATTAGTGCAAAGAACGCGTGGTATAGAATCACAGTCCGACAGGAAGGCAAAATTGAGGTCACTCATCCAACCTCCTTATTTTGCTGACAAGAAAATTGAGGCCCAGAGAGGAGAAGATTTGCTCTGTCTCACACACCCAGAGCATGACAAAACAAAGCTAAAACCCAGATGTCCTAACTTCACAAAGGCCAGTCACTTAGCAAAGCAATTGCTGTCCCTCCTGTTGAACATAGGGTTTGATGTGACTTAAAATCCAGGCTGCATGAACTACAGTGCTTCTTCAGTTGACAAAAGAAATAACTTTTTGTACTAGATTTAAAAATTAAATTATCAAATAATTTTCTGGGAAAAACCCTTCATTTTAAGAGTAGTTTTTGAACCACCATGTCCATATTAGAGATCTTCATTTAAGCAAAAGCAAGACCTTTATAAATGCAGGTCTCAATAAGATAATAATCCTATGGAAAAGTGAATAACTCCAACTTGTGTCAGTAGAATTTGTTATAAAATGCATCCGTGAGTGTAGTGTTTGAAAAGACTTTATTTTAAAGTCATTCCTCATTTATATTATGTTGTAATTTTTTAAAATATTATTCCAGGCAAATGGTTTAAATCATGCCAGAAAAAAGGCTTGTGGAAATTAACAGGATTTAGTGTACACAAACTTTATCCTTTTGGGAGGACTAGGAAGCAAGGGTGGAAATTCATATTTTGAGGCTTGGATGGTTTAAATCTGAACCATAATGCTGTAGGCGTAGTCAATTTGGGGATTTTTAACATTAAAACTAAGCCATGTAATAGTCAATTTGAGGAATTTTAACATTCAGAAAAAGCCATGTGGTAATAAAAGACAATGACATTATTGCATGATTTTAAAGTTTCAAGCATAATTTGGTTCATGTTCATGGCCACAAGAACCAAATTATATTGGTGAGTCATTTACCTTTTCGGCATTTCTACGGATTCTATTTTCACCTTCTCGCTTGGCATTTTCCGCAGCTTCTTTCAAACTGTTACAGAAAGTAAACAGCTGGTTAGTTTATGGCTCATTCCTATTTTCAGGATGCAGCCTTACTCTAAGCACTTCTGTGTCCTCTGCCATAACCTGTTGAAACTGATCCATTTGCAGGAGACAAGCATTTCCCTGTCTTGACTGTCTGAGCCAGAGAAATTACCAAAGATAAGGAAGGGTGTGAAACTGACTCACTGCCAGTCAATTAGAAGCTTTGTTCTGTAAAAGTGGATGGGTGTGCCACCTTGATTGACAAACAGAAGGCTGTCAGGAAAATTCCCTCTAACAGGCAGAACCAAGGGCTTTAGAACAATGCTGTGACAAGGGTGAAACCAAACTGCACATCTGAAGCATTGCTCTCCACGCCCTTGTGTTTAGCTTCTGAAATCTTAAAGCATTTGTTTGCTTTCATGTAAAGGCATGGTTGTTAGGAAAAGCTAAATTTTAATTGAGCTTCTAAACCCTTTCACATCTATTACCTAATTATAGTCTCATCCTGGAGACAGGCATTGAAATACCACCTCTCCAGTGCAAGAACTAGCTTAGTTGTTTTTGGTACTGGAGATTGAACTCAGAGGCACTCGACCACTGAGCCACATCCCCAGCCCTATTTTGTGTTTTATGTAGAGACAGGATCTCACTGAGTTGCTTAGCGCCTCGCCGTTGCTGAGGCTGGCTTTGAACTCGCAATTCTCCTGTCTCAGCCTCCCTAAGTGCTGGGATTACAGGCTTGCGCCACTGCCACCGCAAACCAGCTTAGAAAGCTCAAATACTCTTTTTCAGCTGGTGCTTGAAAAGAAACAGAAAACCACAGAATTTAGGGCAGGTTTGAACACTGAAAGTCTATGCCTCCTAGGTAAGAAAGTGGAAATCCACTTTCCTGTCTGGAAAGCAGTAATAATCACTGTCTCCTGAACCTGATACAACATGCCCTTGAAATCTACAACGGCTGACAGTCATTTTCAAAGGCAAGTGTGAAGTTTATTAATCTGTTAAATCTTCTTCTGCCCTGATTTTAAAGATTCAATGATGTAAATATAGCACTTTAAGGCTTCCTGCTGCAAGGATTAGAGTCCATACCTTGTTTAATAGCCAGAATATGAAAGACTAATTACCTCATATTCATATCTGGGTCTCTAGTGTCTAAGTGTCAGGCACTCAGAGAAAGGTTCACCCAATTGTTCTTTTCCTTTTATAACATTCACCTACAATAACAATTGTAAGCGCAGAAAGATCACGGTAGCAGCAAACTATGCAAGTCATTTTAGGCTTTATTCAGGAGCAGAATTACATTTGTGGAGGTGGTGGACCCACTTTCCCGATAGAAAATGAGCCCCACCGCCGTGATCTTTCTGCGCTTACAACAACAAATTCAGACTCAAGGCACTATTATTATTATTGTCGTTCTTGTTATTGTTGTTATTATTATTATTATTAAAGCTAAACTGTCATTATTTAACGAGGGTCTCTCCACGTGCCCAAATGATGCAATGCATGCCAAATGACTGACCTAGATCATTCTATATAAAATTGTTTCTGAATTTTAAAACATTATACCTTATAAAACACCAGGTATTTGAAGAATGAAAGGTCTCAAATTTAATAGCTTAGCATAACCATTTTATTCTCTCCTTTTTAGAAACTACAGCTGATTATATGAAGATAAAGAAAAGAAGCCATTCTGGGGCTGGGGTTGTTGCTCAGTGGTTGAGTGCTTGCCTCACACATGTGAGGCGCTGGGCTCAATCCTCAGCACAGCATAAAAATAAATAAATAAAGATGTTGTTTTATCTACAACTAAAAAAGAATTTTTTAAAAAAGCCATTCTGAAAGCAAAGGCTGCGTCACATTATAAAGACAAAAGATTTCATGCTTCCTAAGAAAGAACCCTTATTCTACATAAGGTTCCTGGGGAGGAACCCAGTGCATGATCAGAGGTCCACCTGGGGATGAAGATACTTACAAGAGCTCAGCACACATTGCACACTTATTGCCATGTGTCCGCCCATCAGGACCAAGAACTGGATCATTTTCTCTTGTGCATCCAAGTCTCCCATCTTTTACGTAGGCCCGGAAAGCACTGCATACATCCTGAAGAACAGGGAAAGGAACTTGGCATTCGCCAGAATGATTGTAATGCTTACAACAATGCTTACAACATTGCTTTCATAAATTTTACAGAAGCCAGTGCCTTTTGCATCATGATGGGCCCTTGCCACCTACAGCAGTGCCAGCTGTGTAGAGGTAGCTCAATGAGTAGTCATAATTCATATACTTAAGTATAGAACTCATTTATTTATTCATTCATTAATGCAATAAGCACTGATAATTGTGCTAGAATTCAAGTAGCTCACTATCTCCTAGGAGATGCAGATAAAGAAACATTTAAAATAGTATGTGCTAAAATCCTTCAGGGAGGTAATCTAAGGTACCTCTGGGGCCTAAAGCAAGGGCACCAAACTCTGAAGAGCAGGAATGTTCTTCAGCTAGAAAAAGTCACGCTCCACATGCATGTGACAATTTCTTTTTTTCCCTACCATCACAGACTCACAGAATCAGCATTGAAGGTGGCTATTTAGCTAAATCTCATTTTAGTGAAGTTATGTGCAAGGTCTTCTGACAGCAAGTGACAACTGTGGAGTTTCAACTCAGGTTAAATGACTGAAGTTTAGGGCCCTTTTCACTACATATGCAGTTTCCTGTAGATTAATTGATTGATTGATTGATTGATTTCTTTTTTAAATAGAAAGCAGAAATAGAGTTGGAAGGTCTAACCACCTAAGAAAAGTGATTCTTTTCAGGAACTATCAATTACTTTTCCATATTAGCTGGTGTATTCACTCTTCCATTTCAAGTAAAGCAAGAACTATTTCCTTGCAGGTATGTACCAAAAAGGAAAGGGAGGGCACCCACTTTCTCTATGAGGTCACCCCCCACGCCTTTTCCCTACTCTGACTCCTGTCCTCACCTGCTCTGGATTACTGCTCTCACATTTTCCTTCGTTTTTTATGCCAACTTGGGAGCTGGTCCTCCTGGAATCACAAGTTAGCAGACAGTAGTTAGTATCACAGAACTCTCCACCATTCCCACTCTACTTCTCTTCATTCTTTTTTTTTTCTTTCTTTCTTTTTTTTGGTACCAGGGATTGAACTCAGGGGCACTTGGCCACTGAGCCACATCCCCAGCCCAGTTTTGTGTTTTATGTAGAGACAGGGTCTCACTGAGTTGCTTAGCGCCTCGCCGTTGCTGAAGCTGGCTTTGAACTCACGATTCTCCTGTCTCAGCCTCCCAAAGTGCTGGGATTGCCAGACATGCACCACCATGCCTGGCTTGGTTCTTTTTTGCTCCTGAGAACAGTGCTACATTCCATTCTTTACTTTTGTTGTCTAATGACAGCCTATTCATTTAGAACTTGAAGTCAAAGAAATGCTCATGTTGGAAGGCTGATAACATTCAGAGTTGCAAATGTGATTTCCAGAAACCTTTTGTCCCGTGTCTGGGTAGGAATTCACATCAGAAGATAGCCAAAGGAAGACTTGCCATTAGACATTAGATGCTCCCAGGAACTTTGCTGTTGCTGCTCTTGTTATTTTAAGAAAACAAATTCAAGTTTTTATTATCCAGCATTCCACTAATAGTACTCTTCATATTACACAATAATACTCTTGGGTTACATAGACTAGTGTTCTATTTTTCAAGAGAAGTATTTAAAATCCCGATAATTCACTCTGTTCGGCCTAGTAGACCTTTAAAAAATATGTGATAATATAGAACCATAAAGGTAAAACACTTCCTAATTACCAAAAAGTCAGCTTGCAATTTAAGACCTGCATAACAATAAATTACAACAAAAATAATACAAAGAAAAATTAAGTATATAAGATTGATAAGAAAAAAGTTTGTTTTCCAATGATATTGGCTGAGGAAAAGTACTAAAATTAAATTCCTAAAATATTGTGTAGTTTCCTAGAAGCCAGAGCTAAGCAAGAAATACAATGGGCAATATGTTTCTCCATGTATAATAAAAAGGAGTTATCCAGAAATTTGGAGAGAGGAATTTTCACCTGGACTAGAGATCTGAAGATGTTAGACAGGATTCCTCACTCAACAGAATAAAAACTACACATTTCTTTTGTTTGCAGTTGTGTTATAAAATAAATATCTCATAACAACCTGCATATTCTTCACACGTCTATTTTCCTTCCTGTTTCTTTATATTGGCCCTTGGTGGGAGTTCAGAGCATAATTTTAGAATGTTTTCTGAAAATTTGAACTTGTGAAGGACCAGAGTGATTTATTTTGGTGGAAGATTCTTATTGTAAGAAACAATAAAACTTAAAGAATCTCAAAGAATGAATATGAGGGCTGGGGTTGTGGCTCAGTGGTGGAGCGCTTGCCTGGCATATGTGAGGGACTGGATTCAATTCTCAGCACCACATCTAAATAAAATAAAGGTCCATTGACAACTAAAAAATATTTTTAAAAATGAATATGCCCTGACTAGTCTTCTTATATGTTAGTTATTATATTTGCAAAAACTCAAGGGCAGACAATCAAAATTGAGGTCACAAGACAGAACCTGCAGAGCAAGTCTGCCTCTTGTTGTTGGAAAACAATCAATAACCAAGCCTAGCCTCCAGGGTGGAGAAGGAATAAAATGGGGGCAAAATATAGGGCAGCAAGATGCTTTATCTGTTTGGCAAAGACTGAATAGATGGGAAGAAGTTCATTATTTAAAATTCCAATTGCCTATTCTAATACTTTTAATTAATGAACACATATATCACTTGCTGATGAAATCATTCTCTGTTTAAAATGGAATGTTGGATAAATTGATAGACATATGCAAGTACACACATGTGTACATATAGCATATATGTATATGTCTGTATATGTGTACATACACACATATACAGATATTACACATACAGACACACACACATATATAATCTCCCTATCCTGTTCATTGCATAAAAATAGTGATGACAGTGCACACAAAAGTAAAATACAAAATTATGCTATACATATAACTGTACACATTTCTTAAGAGTAGTAAAAGAGCCAGGTGCAGTGGTGCATGCCTGTAATCTCAGCACTTTGGAAGGCTGAGACAGGAGAATTGCGAGTTCAAAGCCAGCCTCAGCAAAGCCAAGGGGCTAAGCAACTCATTGAGACCCTGTCTCTACATAAAACATAAAATAGGGCTGGAGATGTGGCTCAGTGGTTGAGTACCCCTGAGTTCAATCCCTGGTACTAAAATAAATAAATAAATAAAAGAGTAGTAAAAGAAGAGATATAATAGCTTATGGGATGGCTAACTTCTATAAAATGAATTATCTTAAAGACAGAGGAAAACTGTCATGTGAATATGCAGACAACAGGCTTTAGGGAGACCACTCACAGATTTTCAGCACACAGCTCACATCTGTTGCGGTATGTTTTGCCATCTGTGCCACAAATCGCAGCTTCATCAGCAATACAGATAAAATCCCCATCTTTTTCTCCTTTCCTGAAATCATTGCAATTCAGCTGAAAGAGACATGATCAAGGAGCATTAAAATACAAGAAATAAAATATTCATTAGATATATAAATAGGTTAACAGTTTAAGCCCAGAATAACATAACTTGCCATCATAAAAAAGAAAAACAAAACATATTAAGATCAGTAACCTAATAAAACCACAGGTAATGAAACATATCTAAGAACAGAGATATAATTAGCCTTCAAAAGAAAGGATCTCAGTATAATTTCAACCACATGCTATCTGGGTGAAGTAGGTCAAATCACTTCTCTGAAACTTGGTACACTGTCAAATCCTGCCTGCCTTTTCCATAGAGTGTTAGTGAGGCTCCACAGGTAATGGCTATGAAAACTCTGTAAGCTATAACCTACAATAAAATTTATCATAGATTGGAATGATTATTAAAATCTAGATTTCTGTGTTCATAATTCTAACTCTACCACTTATTAGCTGTGTGAATTAGGCAAGTAGCTTAACCTCTTGGTGCTTAAGTGTCCTCATTTGCCAACAGAGTATAATTTCACCAATCTCTCAGGACTACAAGGATATATGTAAACATGTTACTACATGTACAGCAGTTGACATAGTCCTAACACATTTGGTCACCTGTTGTTATTTTAAATGTTTCCTTCACTGACAATCAAGCAAAGAAAGCTAAACATCTTTTAGGGATAATGAGAAAAATTCCCAAATCTCTGCTCTAACAATATGGTGGAGACTTAGAGACAAACCTGTATAATAAGAAAACAATTGCACCTGGCAGTAAGTGAAGGCTAGTGTTCATATCTCAGACATGCCACCTGCTCACTTCACCTCTTTGAACCTCACTTTCCTCACCTGAAAAATGGGAATTCACACCCTACCCACATTCCATATCTGTGGTAAAGATCATATAAATACTCTTGAAATACTATTTGGCAACAATTATTGTGACATATGCTAACTCAAGAAGAGAGTTATCTTAAATTTAACTTTTACCTAAAATCAGTTGAATAAAATGGAAGTACCCCATGCTTAGGACCTCACATTGAAAAATATTTTTTAGTGTCATCATTGTCAAAATATTTTAATGGTAGATATAGAGCACTTAGAATATATTCCTGTGATGATCTAGTTTGCCACAAATATGGCAAGTAAAAGTAGGATATATACAAATACATAGTAAATCTATCAACCAGAAGATATGCTTGCAGAACTCTCCTAGAAGGCAATAAAAAGGGAAGATTTTAAAATAGAGAAGAAAACATATAACACTGTTCCACTATCCATATCATATGTTCAGGAGAAGTCACAAATATAGGGAAAAGATAAATAATGGCCATATAATTTATTTCATTCATTCATTTTCTCATTTATTTCACACAACTTATTACATTTATATAAGACTTTAGGCACTCTACTAGACTGTGAATCTGCCCCAGCAAAAAAGTATATAAAATAAAATATGAGGAGCTTACCTTCTGATAGAAAAAAACAATACACACAAAAATTTTAGATGATAGTGAGTGCTACAAAAAAACAAACTAAACAACATGATAGTGCCTAGAAGAGTGATGACTTTAACTTTCAATACATAAGAAAGGTCTTTCTTTAAAGGTGATATTTGAGGGAAGATGGGATCAATAAGGAGTCAGAAGGGATCAATAACCATCAGAAGCCTGAGGGAAGCACATCCTAGGGACAGAGAACATGGCCAATAATTCATAGGGATCACTAGATTGTTTTGCTTAAGGGGCAAAAAGAACTGTGGATACAGCATAAAAGAGAAAAAGAGAGAGCGTTCATACAAGCTGCTGGCTTTCTCTCAAAAGTCATTTCTGGAAATAACAGAGCATGAAGAAATTAAAGATCAAAGTAATTAACTTGGGACAATCACTGCTCTTTTCCTTCACCAGAAAATCAACAGCAACCTACTAGATCACAGGTGTTGGCTGGGGGGTGATCATAGGGCAAATCAAAAGTCCAGCTGGGAGGCTATGAGAACAGGTGCAAGCATTTAATACTCCACCTCCTTCTTCTCTGAACTCCATGGGGGGGTGAATCACCGACTACAGAAAACACTACTTCCTACTGTTGACAACTACTAGGAGCTCACAGATGCATCCTGACCTGGAGGAGTGGCAGCAAACTGGAATGGGTGGCAGTGGTTCCAGAACCTTCAGTCCAGGCCTTATCCCTTGTCTCATCCTTCCACTCACCAGAAACTTGACCTTGAAAATTGTCTAACTCTATCAGGAAAAAATAGCTAAACTCATTATGGAAACTTAACAGTAAAAATGTATGTAAAAGGATGAATCGAACATTATTACCCTATGTGCATATATTGCATGACCAATGTGATCCTACACCATATACAACCAGAAAAATGAAAAGTTTACTCCATTTATGTATGATGTGTCAAAATGCATTCTACTGTCATGTATAAGTAATTAGAACAAATTAAAAATATATGTATATCTCAGGGGTAAAACAACATAAAAGAAATTTAACACATTAAATAGCATGTATCAACTGAAGCAAAATTGTTAGAATGGATAGAAAAAGAATACATTAAAAGCATAACTATGATTTAGAGAAATAAGAAAATATAATAGCAATATGAAACAAGAAAATAGAAGTTATAAAGGAAGAAAAAAGTAAAAGATTTTCAATTAGAAAATATTTTTAAGTAATACATAATATAAGGAATAAAAATGATAGAGCTAAAAATAGATGAATTTGAAACCAGAGTAATGGATCAAGGAACTCTACTAAAAGGCAATGGATGTGGAAAACTAATTTAAAATAGAAGAGAAAATCTAAAGAACGTAAGGAATAGAATTAGAAGTCACCCAAGGAGAAACATCTCAACAAATAGGAAAAATTCCTAGAGTTAATGAAAAAAATGAAAGATCAAGAGAAATAAATAGCCATAGCAGCTAGCCATTAACCTCTTTTTTTTAAAGATTTTTTTTTAGTTGTAAATGAACACAATGTCTTTATTTTATTGCTTTGTATGTGGTGCTGAGGATCGAACCCAGGGCCTCACGCATGTGAGGCAAGCGCTCTACTGCTGAGCTACAATCCCAGCCCTAGCCACTAACCTCTTGTTAAAAACAAAATTTGGAGGTTTACAGAGTGTTTTCAGAAAACAGCCTGAAAAAGGTAACATATTAGGGGAGAAAGCAAAGACAATAGTAACAATAGACAGAACTATCAGCAATAGTAAATAGTTGAAAGTATGGATTTTTGGTTCAAAGTAATTATAATAAGAGTAAAACGAAGCAGTTACATTCAAATCAGAATCAAAGAAAAGCTTGAAAGAAAAACTACTTTAAAAATCATTTTTAGAAATTAGTGCAGTAACTGGGAGTGGGATGTAGTTCAGTGGCAAAGTGACTTCCTGGCATATGAGAGGCCCTGGGTCGGATTCCCAGAACCAAAAAAAAAAAAAAAAAAAGAATTAGTGCAGTAACTGAAAATATGAAAAATTGGAGGAAACAAGCCCTACTACAACGTAAGTGACAATAAATGTAAATGGGTTAAACCCACAAAATAAAAGACAATTAGAGCTCTGAGGATGTGGCTCAATGGTAGATTGCTTGCCTAGCATGCACGAGGCCCTGGGTTAGATCCCAAGCAACACACACACACACACAAAATATAACTAAATAATGTAAAATTAAATAAAAGATAATTAGTAATAGATATTTAAGAATAGGATCAAACCATGTATTGATCACAAGAGAAAAATTTAAAAGAAAAAATTAAGAAAAATAAAGACAGATGCAGCAATATTAACACTTAAAAATATAGTTCAGTCAAAACATATCATAAGTGACAAAGAACACTATATCAAATAAAAGAGAACAAGAAGATATATCACAATCATGACTTTACATCCATCTAGATTGAAATGCATCAAACAATAAATACAGAAAGTAATAGCATTGGAGAAACAACCAATTAGAGATTTTAATATATGCTTCTCAGATGCTGATACATTAAATAAAAATTAAAAGTTTATTCCATTTTTTATAGAAAATAGTACTCAAGAAGCAGAAAATAAAATGCTTTCTAGATTAAACATTTTTTCTGAGGCATCTATAAAAGCATAGTTGTTAGGCAACAAGGGAAATTTTAAGAAATTTCAACTGATCAATATCAGTCTCTATTCTCTTAGCAAATTTCTTTAATATTAAAAGCAGAGGTAAAATTCAAAAAGTGGTACATATGTAAAAATCAAATAATGTATTGCTAAATAAATTTGAGGGAGAAAGGATTAAGAAATGTTTGTTAAATAATGATAAATAGAAACACTCAGTAAAAATCCTGAGACTGATGGAAATATCTTTAAATACTCTTGTCATAAAATATGAAAAATCAAAGCACTAAGTATTTCTCAACCCATTTTAAAATGAGCAAAGTAAACGTAAAATACAGAAATGAGTGATTTGGAATATAAAAATAACACAAGTTTTTTGAGAAGGCTGACAGAACAGGTTTCTAGTAGGATGGATAAAAAGAGAAAAAGAAGCCAGGCATAGTGGCCCACAACTGTAATCACAGCTGCTAGGGAAGCTGTGGCAGGAAGATCCCAAGTTTGAGGCCAGCCTCAAGCAACAGCAAGACCCTCTCTCAAAAGAAAAACTAAAAAGGGCTGAGGATGTAGCTCATTGGTAAAGAGCCCTCGATTCAGTGCCCAGTACGCATGCACACACACACACACACACACACACACACACACACACACAGATGGAAAGAAAACATGAAATAACTGGGAATAACCGCATAAAAATTGAGGTATAAATACAATGACAGCATGTTATACCTATATGCTAATACATTTGAAAGCCAAAATGAATATGACTACAAAAATGTATAAAATTCTGACAGTGGTGCAATAAACAAGAGAAAATTTGAATAGATCAATAAGTATTAATCCAATTGATATACTGATCTGAGATATTCCCTCTGTAATACAACCAAGTCTGGAATAATCATCAATCTATTTTTTTTAAGTTTTAGGAAAATTTGTATCTAATAATAATAATTTACAAGTAATCACAAAATCAAATTTTTTAAACTGAATAAAATTTTAAACTGTTTTATCTAAGTATTATGCACATACCATAAAGTTCACACATTTAAGTATATAATTCAATTATTTTTGAGTGTACTTACAGAGTTGTATAACCACCACCAGAACCCAGTTTTAGAATATTTCCATCACATTAAGAAATTTCCCTGTGCCATTTACAGATATCCCAGCTCCTGCCTTAGGCAACAGTAGAACTTCTTTATGACCATATAAATGAAATCAGAAAATGTAATTGTTTAGATTCTTTCACTTTGCAAAATATTTCTAAGATTCAGCCATATAGTGACAGAGTCAGGGGTGCATGCCTTTTTATCTCAAGTTAATATTACATTGAGTTAAGTAGAGTTCATTTTATCTGTCCATTCTCTGGTTGACATGTGGACATTTGAATTGATTGTAGTTTTGAACTATACTTGAGAGCATTATGTTAGCTAAATAAGCCAAACTCAGAAATTCAAGGGTTGTATATTTTCTTTCATATGTGGAAACTAGAGAGAAAAAAACAGTGTGGGGGAATCTCACCGAAATAGAAGAAAGATCAAGAGAGTAGAAGAAGGGGGTCAGGGGAGGGAGAAGAGAAAAAGGGGAGGTACTAGGAAATGAAATTGACCAAATTATATTATTACATTGTGTGTTTATACAAATATATGACAATGAATCTCATTGTTATATATAATGATAACTTATCAATATATTTCTTAAAATTTGCTACTGTAGTCACATATCTGACTATGGGTGAACATACATTTTAACAAACTTCACTGGGTTCCTAGGACTGAATTTAATGGGTGATATGGTAACCCATGTTTAAAATGAAACATAAGGTAGAGATCTAAGCTTTTTATTATCTACATTCAATTTTCCTATAATTTAGTTATGCTGACATGTTGCACACATATTAATTGATCATAAAGTTAAGGAATGTCAGTTCTGTTCCATTGATCTTTATGCCTTTTTAACAATAACACATCACTGGGCACAATTGCTTTACCATAAGTTTTGAATTCATTTACTAAGTGTCATAAAATTTTTATACAAATGCTAGGATTAATCTATCAGTTTCTATTTTTAAAAACCTACCTGGATTTTGATAAATATATATTGAATTTTTAGGTTTTGGGAGAATTGAAATCCCAACAATATTAACATTCCCATCTCTGAAGATTGAGTACCTTACCATTCATAGTCATGTATCACTTAATGACAGGATGTTCTAAGAAATGCACCATTAGATGATTTCATCATTGGAAGAACACCAGAGTATAATTACACAAACCTAGATAGTATGACTTATTATACACCTAGGCTGTACTATTCATGTTATGTAGCATATTGTATTGCTCCTGGGACCACAATGAACAGAACAACAGGTTAAATCAAGCATAAGAGAAAATGAGGCAATCAGGAGCCATGGTCAAAATGAAATGTGTGAGTTTACTGTCTGTGTAACATGGCATACTGTTTTATACTAGCCTCTTTTTATAATTAGAAGGACTTCACTCTAAAATAATGATAAAAAATAAGGTATATTAAATTCATAAATCAGTATCATAATTGTCTATCAAGTATTGTCAACTACACATAATTATATATGCATAATTTACATGACTTTTCTAGATCTGGCAGCACAGTAGGTTTGTTTACACCTTACCACCACAAACGTGAATGATGTATTGTGCTATGATGTTATAATCACCATAATCATGTTAGTGATATGATATCACTAAAGACAAAAGTGATACAAACTTTTCAGCTTTGTTATGATCTTGTGGGATCATTGTGATATACACAATCCATCACTGACCCAAACATTGTAATGTGGTGCATGACTGTACTGAAATATTTCATCTCTCTCATAATATAAGCCTTCCATATTGTTAAATTTATTTCAATATATTTTAGCCTTTTTTGAGTAGAATTAATAATAATTTAATCTTGGAATTTTTCCTTGCTAGTATATAAAAATACAATTGACTTTGTAATTTTGATTTTATATGCAGAAGCCTTGCTAAACTCATTTATTAGTTCTAGTGACATTTGGGGGGATCCTTAGGACTCTCTCTATATAATATCATTTTTCTGCAATTAAAAATAGTTATTTACAATCACTATTTTATTAAGTAATTTCACCTTGTACTGGCTAGAATCTCAGTTTAATGTTGGATAGAAGTGCTGAAAGTAAACTACTCTACTCTCTTCTCAATAAGGGCAAAAGCATTCACTTTCTAACCATTAGGTATGATATTAGTTGTAGATTTTCACAGATACTCTTTATCAGAGACAGTTCACTTCTACAAGTAGTTTATTGTGTGGGTTTTTAATCTTGTATGAGTGTTAGGTTTTGCCAAATCATGTCTCAATATTTATTGACATGACTATATGGTTTTTCCCTTTATTCTATCAATGCCCTTTATCCTATCAATAGACTAACAGATTTCTTGTTGAAACAAATGTCCATTTTGAGGATAATTCCCACTTGGTTATGGTTTTATTCTCCTCACGTTGTGGATTTAATTTGCTAAATTTTCCTATGTTTATGAGGGATATTTTCAGGAGATTTCTGTTCTCATGATATCTTCATCTAAATTGTTATCAGAATAAAGTTGACCTCATGGAATGAGCTGTGTCTCCCCCGTCTCTGTCTCCTGAATGCATCTCTGAAGAACTGGTATTGTTTCTTCTGTCAGTATTTGATGGAAATCACCAGTGAAGTCATCTAGGCCTAGGCTTTCCTTTGATTTATTACCAATTCAAGTTCTTTACTTGCCTTGGTCTATTTTGATTTTCTATTTACTCTTGGTTAGTTTTTAAAAACGTATTTCTCAAAAATTATTCCATTTTATCCAAGCAACTAATTTGATGGCATAGTGTTGTTTATTATATTCCATTTATAATCTTAGTAATTTCTCCAGGGCATTTATTGATGCCTACTATTTAATTGCTGATTTTGGCAATTTTTATCTTCTCTCTCTTTTTCTTTTTTACTTTGATCAATTTAGCTGAAGAGTTTTACTTTTCTTTTTTGTGACTTTGTTTATCTTTCAAAGAATCAACTTATTTTTTACTAATATTTTTTATTATTTCTCTTTATTTTATTAATTTCTTCTTTAATTTTATATGCTTTTTTTTCCTGCTTGCTTTGAATTTAGCTCACTCTCTTTTTCTTAGTTTCTTAAAGGGGATATCTAAATTATGACTTTGAGTCCTTCCTTCTTTTCTGATTTAGACATTTAAAGCTATAAATACTACTTGAGATAAATCCTGTGTCCTAAATTGTTGTTCTTTTTTTTTTTTTCATTCAGTTTAAATTATTTTCTAATTTTTATCATTCCTGTTTCTTTGGTCCCTTAGTTATTTAGAAAAACACTGCACAATTTCCAAATATTTGGGGTATTTCTGCAATTTATTTTTCTTGCTGGTTTTTCATTCAATTTTGTTGTAACAAAAGAAAATATTTGTATAAATTTAAACTACTCAAATTTGAGATGTCAGTATCATAGATATGTATATAATAGTTCATGAATATATGTAGATATATATTGGTTGCTGGTTTTTCATTCAATTTTGTTGTAACAAAAGAAAATATTTGTATAAATTTAAACTACTCAAATTTGAGATGTCAGTATCATAGATATGTATATAATAGTTCATGAATATATGTAGATACATATATAGTATATTTTGAAGAATATTCTTGCAACTTGAAAGGAATGACCATTTTTCAATCATTGGAGAAGTACTTTCTAAATTTCAGTTTAGGTTGACTTAGTTGATAGTATTGTTAAGATATTCTACATCTTTTACCATATTTTTTCTAGTAGTTCCAACAATTTTGAGAGTAGAGAATCGAAATTTCCAACTGCTTTTGTTAAATTGCCTATTTCTTCTTTGAGAGATAACATTTTTTTCTTTTAAATTTTGAGCCACTGTTAATATATGTATATATATTTATAAGATATATCTCCTGGGGTATTGACACTTTTAAAATTATAAAACGTCCCTATTTGTCTCTAATAACACTATGTATTTTAATGTCTATTTTGTCTGATAATAATATAGCATATCCTCCCTTCCGACACTTGCACTTAGATTATTATTCTTTTATCCTTTCAACTTTTTGTGTCTTTGAATCTAAGATGAGTTTATTGGTAGAGCTTATATACTTTTATATTAATTGCCAATCTTTGCCTTTTAATTGGTAGGCTCAAACCATTTACATTTAATACATTTATTTATATGGATGCATTTACATTTTCTATTTGCCTTAAAACTGCTTTTGTTCTTTTTGCTTCTCTATTTACTACAGCATTCTTTTAGGTTAAATATTTTTAGTGTGTTTTGTTATTGTTTCTGCTGATTGTATTTATTAGATATATTATGTGTTTGTAGTTACTCTATTAATTGCAATATAAATACTACTTTTTCACAATCTAATTCAGATTGATATTTAATTCTGGTAAAATATATAAATTTATTCCCAATACAACTCTACTTCTTCCATTCTCATTTGCATATTGTTGTATATATCTATAGCCCAACAAAAAAATTATGTTGTTACTTTTAACAATATAAAATATTTAAAAGAAATCAGAAAAAAGAAAAAATATATTCATAGAGTCCTTTATATTAGCCCATATTTTCACCATTTTGGGTGCATTTCATTTCCTTCTATAGGTCCAAGGTGCTATCTGGTAGAGGTTTACTCTAAGCTAAATGACCTCATTTACTACTGTTTGTAAGGCGGTTCTGTTAGCAACATAATATCTCGTTTCACTGATACAGATATATCTTTATTTTGCCTTAATTTTTGTAGTATAGTTTTGAAGGATACAGAATCTTGGCTAATTTTCTTTTCTCTCAGCACTATGAACACATCATTACATTGCCTGGTTGTCCTTGTTATTTCAGATGAGAATTCAGCTTTTATTTGAAATCTGTATGTAGAATGTGTCATTTTTATATCTTCATCCAAATTTTTCTCTTTGTCTTTGTAATTTAAACTTTTTAGTCAGTGGGACTACTGTGGGTCTCTATATGTACTGAGTCTGGGGCTTATTGAGCTTTTAGAATGTTCAGATTAATTTTTTCATCCAATTTGGGACAATTTAGGTCACGCTCCTTTCAAATAATATTTCTATCCCTTTTTATTTCTCCTTTGCTTCTGGTACTGCTATCACACCTCTGTTAGCATGCCTGCTATTATCTCTGACTATGGGTCATGCTGTCTTATTACTTTGTATTATGCATAATTTTTATTGAAACTGGACATATTAGATAATGTACAATAGGAACTCAAGATGATTATTTCTTCTAAAGTTTATTTTGAATAATTTATCTGGTTGTTAGTTTTTAGTTTCTTTCATTACACTAATTTTTTGAAACCTTGTTTTCCTATAATCTATAGCTGCTGATGAGTCTGCTAAGAAAATATGCAGTTTTTATTTTGTAAGCCTGGCTTCTAGGTTTTTCACCCTGTGTCTTTGTAGTTTACTGGTCAGTCAATGATTTGACATAGTTTGTGCTCAAATACATCAACCTAAAAAGACTTCCGTCCTCTGTAGATGGACCTTTGCGTATGAGGAAGAAATGTATAGTTCAGGGCATTTGTACACCTACTCCAGCATTGGCTTTCTACTGGGGTGCTTTATGTCTTTTAAGGGCATGTGCACAGCCTTAGGGTTGACCAGGAGATTTTAAGGGCATGTGCGCAGCCTTAGGGTTGACATTTGTGATTTGCTTGGGCCCTTCTAAGTCTCTGATGCCCATGTGTAAAGACTCCATCCCAAACATACCTGCAAACTTAGGCCACGCTCCTTACTCTTGGTAAGGATCATCACTTCTACCATGCCAATCTCTGGGCATGGTAGCTGCCCATTACTCTCACTTGGGTAAGCTCCCTTCAGTAGCTTCAGTGCCCTTGCTGATGCTCATGACTGGCCCTGCACAGAACCTCAAATCCAACAGAGGCAGGGACAAGAACATCATAGACTCTCATTCTTCTCATGCAAAGTTCAGCAGTATTTCAAACAGAAATGCTTCTCAGATTGACACAGTCTGCTTGTTAATTCACTGGGTGCTAACATGATTGTTTGGGCCAGTTTTGTTTAACTTTATGGTTGCATTTGCTGGCCTCCTCACTCAGCCACCACTTGAAGTGCTGCACCTCAAGGGTATTTCATATAAGAAAACCAATATTACAAACCAATAAGAATAATTAAAATAGAAAGTTATAGACTTACTATAATTATAAACGTAATTGTCAAATCTCTATAATATTATCCAGATCCAACAGTGTATCAAAAATACATTATGACCAATTATGATTTACATTAAGCAAACAATTATAGTTTAATATCAGGAAATCCATCCAGAAATTTATTATATTGATAGAAGAAATATCAGATTATTTTAATAGTTGCAGAAAAGGCATTTGGTTTGGTAATGACCAACACATATTTAGCAAACTAAGAACAGAAAGGGTTTCTGAAACTTTCTAAAATATATATAAAATATCCCTACTATAAATATTATCATTAATGGAGAAATTTTAGAGATGCTCCCTTAAATATGAGGAAAGAGAGGGTAGTTTGATGTTCATTATCATCACTACTGTTTCACATTTCAAACCTAGATCCTTGCCAATGATACAAGAAAAAAGAGAAATTAAGGAGCATTAATAATAAAAGAAAATGATAAAACACCTGTTTTCTGCTGATGTTATCAACTGCCAAAAAAAACACTAGATTCAATAAGCCACCCAAATTAACCAAAGATACACACAGTTGTCTAATATAAGACAAACCTCATTAATCAGTAAGATTTGTTTATGTAAGTAGTATCCATATAGAAATATGAAAAAATAGTATTCAAAATAACAACAAAGTTGTAAATTTTCTAAATACTAACAACAATTATAAAAATCTCTGTGGAAACTATTTTGTAAATTTCCTAAAATGCATACAAATAATATGGATTAATGACAAACTATTCTATATTCTTGAGTTTGACAAGTTAATATTATAAAAAGTCAATTTTACCTAAACTAATTTGTAAATTCTTTGTATCCCTGATAATATTGAGTTCCCAAATTCAAATCGAAGCTTTTATGAACTCAGTAGTTTTTAATTCCTTATATACATGGAAACTATATATCTATGTATATGTTAGTCAAGTTTTAATGACAAGAACAAAGAAACAGGACTTTCCTTACTATTTATTAAAGCAGTGAAACAACTTGAAAAGAACAGAAAAGCTAAAAATACTCCTATACTCACATAAACTAAATCTCCCATAACATTGGCAACCTTAATCATGAGAAACATTAAATGAACAAAGTCATCAATTAAAAACTGAAAATCTCCACACAGACCAAAGACACTGGAGATCAGAAATTATGGATTCTGAACTGGTGTGGCAGAAATAGAAATTGTGAAAAAGAGTTCAGTTTGAGAGATAGTTTGAAGGCAGCACCAAGAAAGCTTGTTGATGGAGCAAATATTAGAGTTGGGAGGTGAATAGCTGACATACTGATGAGGAAGGAATTAAGGATGAACGTGGAGGGAGGATGTCTATAGGTGGAACATTCTCAAACAGGTAGAGCACCTCATTCTCAGAATGAAGGGCAAGGTTGATTTTTGATGGGAGAAATCTAAGTGGAGAAAGTGAGTAGATGGTTCACCTTTATAGTGAAGATAAAAATACCAACAAAAATATAGTGTAATTGCACAAAATCATTTAATATTTAGACAAATTATTTGAAAGGAACTCAGCCAAATATTAACCACCTTACCTTGTAAGTAAGTGGTTTCCTTAAGTAGAAAGCCAAATAGTTGTAATTTATCTAGAGTTAAAAATCAAAACTCAGGCAAAAATAATCATCAGAGAGAACTTTGTAATTTTATTTCTTAAAACTTCTATTTGATTAAAATCCAAAAACCATTTCTACAGATATAAACATCTGACTAGTAATATTTTTAAAATAAATTTTTAAATAGATTTGTTAAGATTGGAGTGTGTAGTGTGTGTGTGTGTGTGTGTGTGTGTGTGTGTGTTTGGTTTTTGTCCTTTGCTTGTGTTTTATGATTTTAAACACCATATATTGATCAGATATATAAATATACAGATATATGTCAGGAAGAAGAGACTGGATCTTACACTGATACTTCCCTCAGATATGACACAGGCAGATTTAAAAGCTGTTACTAACCATTTCTGGCCCCCACAGATTTTTGTACATACGACTTATATAAACAAATAAAAAATTAATTAAAAAAGACAGATATCTCACAGATAATAGATTTGCAGAGATTGACCAGTTGTGTGATGGTCGTGTTATTGTTTTAAAAGTGAGACTGACTGAACCCAGGACAAGAAATTAATTGACCATGTTTACCACAGAGGTTGAGATTCTCAGCCATCGCTGAGTAATACAGCCAAGGAGGTTAGACCATGGATGTTATAAGTAATTAAGGTTTGTCTGCCCAGACTGCTTATTTTAATTATGTGTCAGGGCCACATGAGGAGAGAGAAAGAAAAAAATTAAAAAAGAAGCCACACAGGATATCTGTAGGTGATGTGAGTAGTAAGGATAGTTGGCGAGAGCCCCAGTTTTGCCAACTAATTGTGAGATGTTGTAGACCAGAAATTCCCACTGATATATGATCCCACATCTTTTATTTTTATTTTTGGATTTTTATAAAAATAAAATTTTTGTATAAATTAAAAGTATACTTATCACATGAAATGACTATATAGTAACCTAAATCTATGCAGTTTCTTTCTTTCCCTTGTCTTACTACTTAATGTTTTTTTAATCACTGAGCACTTTTCTAAAGCAAAATATTAACCTGAATCTCAGTCTATAAAATAGATACAAATAAGCAACCTCAGTTGAATTAGTAGGAGAATCCTCAAGGTATTCAGAAAGATATAGAATAGAATCCAAAAGAAGAAACAAGACAGGAAATAGAATGAGCCAAGCACCTGCCAACACGTGTTAAACACTGTGCAACATTTTAAACTTAATTCCTCATTTAAAACACGACTCATTTCACAGATTAAAAAAACAAACAAACAAACAAACAAAGGGAACCAAAGATACATAAAGTGCCCAAGTTACATAGTAAGAGTTCTGGAATTTGATCTTAGTTCTACATTACCAGAAAGCCTTTCTCTGGAGGTAGGTAGGACAGGAGGTATGACAAATGGTACCGGAAGACACACACCACCCTGGCTTACTCCAACTCAGAGCACCTGTCAGTGCCCAAAATGTTTTCAGGGAGTTGGGTCACGGGTTGGGCCTGTAGACAAGATGTACCAGATATTTAGCCCACCCCTGGACTAAGCCAGGTTCCCTCCCTTTCAAGTATTTGGCTTCACGACAAGTATAACCTAGTAATTAGGAAGTAAATAGCTCTAATTAGGGTTAAACATCATCCCGAAAGCACATATGATAGGTTGACTCCTGATAGTCTCACCTCTGGTGGGGCAGTGACCCTACTGGCTTTTGCTAAATGCCCAGCTCTTTTCTGGGATTTTGCTTCTTTTTCCCTAGAAGAAAATAAGGAATAGCATCATTTAGACATTGCTTCCCCAAACTTGAAGAATAAAATCTTACATGGTACTCTTAATTTTGATTGTCCTTCTCAGTTCAATCTCGCATGTGGAAATATGTCCAGAAATAAGTAAGAAAGCACAAATGTACCCTGAATGCTGAAAAAATATCTACAACATGGACTATTATAGGCAAGGATATCTGCCTTTAAATGCATAGCTGACTGCCTCCCTTGAATACTTAAAACAGCCAGAAGTTCATCAACCATAAAAAGCTATTGTGTCAGTATTTGGATGAAATCTTTGAAAGTTGATACTTACATTGAATTAAAAATCTAATTACGTATATTGGTCCCAATTCTATTCCCTAGATCCTACAGAGCAAATCAACCTGGTCCGGGAGTAATCTGAAGATAATTTTCATACATTGCACCATCTCCTTCTTTCTAGCTAAGACAACAAATTTATTCCAACATGATTCACATAGGTAATAAGAATAGTAATTTTAAGAGTGGCTTCAAAGTGATCAACTGTCTAACAAATCTTAAGGTATTTTATCTTTGTTTTACATTATTTTTAAGTAAATTTGTTATATTCACAGTTTTGGTCTCCTATTAAAATTCATAGTTTTGGTCTCCTGTCATGGCATGCCTGTAATCCAAATAGGTAAGGAGGAAGAAGCAGGAAGATCACAAGTTCAAAACTATCCTCAGCAATTTAGAGAGTCCTTAAGCAACTCAGTTAGACCCTGTCTCTAATAAAATATGAAAAAGGGCTGGGGATCTAGCTTCGTGGTTAAGCACCCCTGGGTTCAATCTCTGGTAGCAAAAACCAAAAAAAAGTAACAAACAGGAAACTTTATAGTAAATAATGTGCCTGATGGTTTACATTCAGCTTTCAAGGGGATAAGAAAAGATTATTTAATGTGCTCTAAATTTCTGCTGCCCGCCCCTAGACCAGCTACCAAATCTTCTGCTGCCTTTCTTCATCAATTCCCATAGTCTCTTCACTAAAATAGTACACATTATCAAAGCTTCATTACCCCAATATTATTTGGATATGTCAAATTAAATTCCGACACATACCAATCTGGCATTTTAAAAGCCAATTATAACATAATCATCTTAAATGAATAAGCTTAGTATTGGCAGTGTTGAAATTCTGATGGCAGTCAGAAATTGAAGATAGCCTCCCTGTTTAAAAACAAATTGGAGGGCTGGGGTTGTGACTCAATGATACAGCACTTGCCTCACATTGTTTTGTGAGGCACTGGGTTCGATTCTCAGCACCACATATAAATAAATAAATAAAATAAAGGTCCATCAACAACTTAAATTTTTTTTTAAAAAAATTAGGGGGCTGTGCATGCAGCACAGAGGTAACACAAGGCCCTGGGTTCAAATCCTAGCACTGAAAAAAAAATTCCAAAGAGAATCTTAAAAAACAAAAATTAGAACACTTTGGTCTGAGAGTTTGCAATTGATAAGCTGCTTCTACCTTTGGGGAGTCACTGGAGAGAAGGGAATCAAGTTCAGAAGTACTGGACGGATGCTAAAACATTGTATAGCATCCTGGTAAGCTTCCAGAATACTAGTTCTTTTTGAGCTGTAGGGAGCTGTAAACTACAATCAGCTCTTTAATCGAACTCATTCAGCATAATCCAAGAGGTCTGAAGACACTGGTAGCTCACAGAATTGGGATATATTCTGCTTAGTTCCTTCTGCTGTTTGGCAGCTACAAGGAAAGCTTAGCATTCTACTCTAGGGAAGCTTCAGGGTCTCCACCCCTGCCCTGCTACAACAGAATTAGGTCGTAATAGGTCTAAGGAATCTGACTTTGCTTCTTAAATTCTTTATGTCTTCAAATCAAAATTCAATTACTTCATCAGAAGACTATATAGTGTGCTACATAAGATATTAATGCTGGGTCCTCTAAAATGCCTTTGGGATCCCATTTGAATGATTATTGAAGTCATTCTAGGTGGGTGGCAATTATCTAAGGCTTTGCTAAGCATTTTTATTTAGCCATTCAGATTTAGAAAAAAATAAATCCATTAGTTCAGAGAATAGCATGTACCTCAAAAACTTGAAAGAAAGAAGACCTTACTCACAGTATCATTTTGCATGCGACACATTTGTTGATGAACATTTTTGCAACAGGGTTTTGAAAAAGTTTTTTATCCTGAGGACAGAACAATTTCCCATTTTCCATAAAGGCTTGAAATCCACTGCATGTTTCCTAAAAAAAAAGAAAGACTTGCGGGTTGCATTGACTGAAACTTTATCAAAACAAAACTTTAAGAAAAACTTCCTTGGAGAGTAGAATTTAATGATTACTATCCCCTCTACAGAAACCATTCAGTAAGTTGCTTCAAATAACACACAAAAAATCATGACTTTGGCTTGCCTGTTCAAGATAAAAAATTCACTTAATAAGCATTTTTCTGATACAATTAGTGAAACAGGTAGAATAAAGGTCTTGGAGTTAAAACAAAATTGAGCTAATATTTCATGGTTGTCATTTATGACCTAAATAGCCTCAGCAAATTAACTTTCCTAGGTTCACTTATGCTATGTAAAATAAGGATGTTGGGTGCAGTGGTACACTCCTGTAATCCCAGCGGCTTGGGAGGCTGAGGCAGGAGGATCATGAGTTCAAAGCCAGCCTCAGCAACTCAGCAAGGCCCTCAGCAACTTAGCAAGACCTTATCTCAAAATAAAAATAAAATAAAATAGGGGATATAAATAGATACATTTCATAGGTTGTAGGAAGATTAAATTTTGTGAGTTTGTAAAGTCTTTGAAGAATATCTGATACATAGAAAATATTCAATAAGTAAATTTCCTTTCATCACTATTATTACTATTATTATTATTATGGTTCTGGTCATTATGATTATTGAAATATACAAAGATTAAAGTTAATAAAGTTGGGCTATGGTTGTAGCTCAATGGTAGAGCACTTGCCTATCATGCGTAAGGTACTGGGTTCAATTCTCAGCACCACATATAAATAAATGAATTAAAATAAAGGTCCATCAGCAACTAAAAATAATAATAAACATATATAATAAATATAGATATATGTATGTGTGTGTGTGTATATATGTGTGTGTGTGTGTATATGTATATATATATATATATATATATATATATATATATATATATATACACAGAGAGAGAGAGAGAGAAAGTTAACAAAGTTGGTGGCCAGGTTCAGTGGTGCATGCCTGTAATCCCAGAGGCTCTGGAAGCTGAGGCAGGAAAATGGCCAGTTCAAAGCCAGCCTCAGCAACTTAGCAAGGCCCTAAGCAACTCAGGGAGACACTATTTCTAAACAAAATATAAAAAAGGGCTGGGGATGGGGCTCAGTGGTTATATGCTCCTGGGTTCAATCCCTGATACCATAAAAAAAAAAAAAAGTAAGTTAATAAAGTTGAAGGTACAGGGCCTTTCTCCCACGGTTGTGAGAGAGGCCTAGCTATTCTTTATTTTCAACTTTGTATTTTTTTCTTAAAATTTCCTCCACTCCTACTCCAATGACCGACTTATCAATATCATCAACTCTGTCACCCCACCAGAATAAAATCTTGTGAGTCTATGGAACTACTGTGCCATTGTCTCAAAACATACCCCTCAGCCTGGCGTTGTGGCTCAGTGGTAGAGCACTTGCCTAGCATGTGTGAGGCCCTGGGTTTGATCTTCAGCACCACATAAAAAATAAATAAGTTAAATGAATTTTTAAGTGAAGATTTTCTAAAAAGAAAAAAAGCAAAAAAATACCTACCTCTGTCTATCTGTCTCTCTCAGAATATTCTTCAGTACCACTATTTGACTATTAGGTGCAACATCTTTGAAGACATATTGTGCTATGGGGCTGTGAGCTTTCTTTCAGTAAATACCAATGATTGCACTACACCGAGGTTAAAGAGGAAAGTGGAAACCATTGTGCATGTTAGTGTGGGTAGGGAAATGACAGTAGAATCATCTTTAAAAGTGACAGTTCTTTCTTCCCATTTATTGGTTCAAAATGTCTTATTAAAGACCTGCTGTATATGTCACTCATTCTTTTTTAGGAGCTTAAAATTCATTGGTGCTGCCCTGGAGGCTAAGGCAGGAGGATCAAGAGTTCAAAGCCAGCCTCAGTAATTTAGAGTGGCCCTTAGCAACTCAGTGAGACCCTGTCCCTAAATAAAATATGTAAAAGGGCTGGGGATGTGGCTCAGTGGTTAAGTGCCCCGAGGTTCAAACCTTGGTACAAAAAAAAAATCAGTGGTACATTAGTGCTTTCTAGTAAAGCACTGACTTAAAATGTTAATATTTTTAAGCTAATAATATTAGCTTAAAAGTTTCACTAGGTCTTTGGATCAAGCCTTTGGGATAGAAGATTTTATTTTATTTTGATTTTTTTCAAAAGAAAAATTCTACTATTCTACTTCATATTGCTTATTTCAAAAAATAAATAAAATCTTGGCTCCAACTCTGACAACTTTCTTCAAAGTACTGATTATAGAATTCTATTGAGCCTCCTATATCTTTATAATACTTCAATCAGCCAACAGTCACTTATTATGAGATTATTGTATTTTGCTAGGTGCCAGATACAGTAGCAAATTAGATAGAAGAATCCTTTCCAGCATAGTGTTTATAGTCTAATAGACAATGATGTGCCTAAGCTAGGCTTGTAAGCACGATGGGCAGTTGGAAGCACTTACAGAATGATTAATGGTAAAGAACAATAAAAAATATCAGAGTCCTGACCTGGGAAATTTTAACTAAGGGTGACCTGTTAAAATAACTCTTAAGATAATCATCTCCACCCAATGATCTTGTCAGAATAGCATAGTGGTAATTTCTGACTATAGATTAATGTCCAGGTATCTTGAGATCTATGTCTGGTCTCTGATTCTGTAGCATTTTATGCCAACTTTGCAAGTTATTGCCTCACTTGCCATATATAAGTGGTTCTAAAATATCCTAAAAACATGACAACAGAATGAGAGAGCAGTCTTGTGTCTTCATAATAGAAATATATCCTTTATGAGGTTGACCTTAGAGAAAATGTATAGCGCAAAGCTCTGAATAATTGTTAGTGGTTGATCATAAAAGTTCAGCATCAATCCAAATAAATTCTGAATTAAACACCTACAATGTCACAATTAGATGAGAGGTAAATTCCTAGAAAGACTCAATTTAATTTTTTTTTTTTTTTTTTTTACATGTGGGCATCAAGTGTTCAGAGAGTAGGATAAGAAACTTGCCCAAAGTTTCAATTACTTAAGATGTGGCTCAGTACTATTTTTCTGAGTTATGGAATTAATTAGTGATTCTCCTGGGACACAGGGAAAGACCATATAAATTGAAAGCAGAAGTTTTACTTCTCTCTGGGGTAAATGGACTCTCTCAATTGCCATGATACAAAGGATTGAAGCAGGAAAAGATCTAGACCAATAAGTCCTCTTGGGGTAGGGAGATGACTTTCCAGCCACTATTCGCTTGCAATGTGACTGCCTGTCCTCAGCTCACTTTTCTTTTGTTATCATTGCTGTCCTCTTGGGCCAACTGCTCTTTGTTTGCCTCTTTTGCTGCGGCCTAGCTGTTGTCTTGCACTGTCCATCATAGCTCCAAGAGCTGCCATCGCCCTGTCTGGGTATCAGAGCACTAACACATTTGCTTTGGCTTCACAACAACATTTCTGTGTTGACAAATTGAAGCATATGCTTAAGATCCTTTCGGAGTGCTGGAGTGCTTTTCCATGCTGTTTTGGCTCATGTTTTTAACATTCAGCATGCTTGTATGATGCTGGAAAGATCTCTAGTAACTGAACTTGGAACAACATTTCCATCAATAGTTTTGCTTTCTGTCACAATATCCAAAGAAATGATTACCTCTTTGTGTGTTTCTTGCCTTTTATGCTGATACAAAGTGGCTAAACCTATAGTTTTTAGATAATGTTCAGTGGAATAGAATGTAACAATATGAAAAAAATCAGTACAAACTTATCAATCATCACCTGTTCTCATGGATTCTGAAAAAGAAAATGCTGGCTTGATGCTGTGAGATTTATACTACACTCTTCTTTTTTTCCAACTGAGCCTGCTTTCTTGTTCCCCCAAATCAAGGCTTTCCCCCTATTCTGCTATGCTTTCTGGACCTCTCCTTAATCAGCAAACTTAAATGAAAGAGACTATGATGACATTCCCTGTGATATTCCTGTGAGTATATCTTTTTTAAAAATTTTTTTCAATAAAATACAGCAGAAAAAGCAATTTAATTATAGTTCAAAGAATTTCAATGTACAGAAGAATCATCCCTGGTTGGTTCAGCACCCTCTTCCTGTATCAAGGCCTCTGTAGAAGTTGCAAAAATCTTCACTTCCTCATGGACCTTCAGATTCTTGTTTCAATGTTTCTCTCCAGGGAGAAGGTCCCTGAGTAGTCCAGTGAGAAGTAATACCACTTCCATTCCCTGGAATTCCTATCCTGCATCCTGATTTATTTTTCTCCTAGCATTAATCATTATTTAATGTACTATACATTTTACTAATTTAGTTATTAACTTGTCTCTTTACTAAAATACAAGTCAGAAAGGCAGGGTTTTCAACTGTTTTGTTTAGTTTAGAATATTTCTGGCATTACAGACAGGGTCTGACCCATAACAGATGCTCAATAAATATTCATTGGGTAGAATATATACACCGACTATAAACAAGATATGGACAATCTCTTTTGCACAATGATTGTGAAAGCATTTTATCTTTTTATGTGGTGTATCATGGCTTGTTCAGCTGCTAAGTAGAACAACAGTAAGGTTTTTTGGTTGGTTTATTTTGTGTTTGTTCATGGGATTTTAAAGCACTTCTTTAGCACAGTAAATTGTCTCTTATAGACATTGCTCATCATTGGTTGTGTATGTATGTCAGAGAGAATGAGAAAGACAAGACAGGCAGAAGCATTCATGTCTTGAGTCCTAGAAACCTGTTAACTGTGTTTTTAACCAAAGCTCTTAGTACCTATCTGTATAATGTTGGCATTATTAACACAAAGGTTTTGGCCACAAACCATTTTTCTTTAGGCATCTTGGAACGGCTTCAATGAGAAAAAGCAAGACTAACCTGATTTGTATCTTCACTGGCAGCATCTGGGACAAAAATGCAGAAACCAAAGTTAAGGGAATGTGAAACAATAAATAAAACAAATGATTCACTCAATGCAGTGCTTTGATTGCTTTAATAACAATATGTTGTAAAACCACAAATTATTTTTGAACACATTAAGATTCAACACGGCAAATAAAATGAGGGTAGTGGCACCAGGAATTCAGCATGTACACTCATGAAGGCCTAGTCACTCAGAAAGCTACAGTTCTTTGGGAAATCATACTCATGTGCTTTCTGACACCCTCAAATTTTCTAATTTCCAAAGATCCTTTCAGAGTAAAGTATGACAGTTTTCATTTACTAAGTGTAATATAACATACTACCAAAGATGTTACATCCCTTTGAATATAATTTAAAAGCATAATACAGGATGAAGTTTATCACATATATACATAAAATTCCATTTTCTAAGTTCTGGAAACTCTGCCTACTTACTACAGATGCAAATATTAAATATATGATAAAAGGAAGATTAATTAAAATCATAGACTACAACATCCCCTCATTAACTGTCTTGTACTTATACACTTATTTTAGGAAAGTAGGCATCATTTGTGTATAATGATCCAATCCCACTTTATTTAAGTTCTGTTTTCAAAAATGTAATAATTCAGAACAAGATAAATCTAAGCAATCTGTATTCCCTTCGCAACAAAATAGCAAATGCAAAAATCCACCTTTTAGCCCACACAGAAATCCTTCATATTTTAGGAGCAATACTTTGAATCCATTTAGAATTTGAAAACACAGAAATAAAATAAACTACAAGGCACTTTTGCTTGAAAATAAGGATAGATAATTAAATTTCACTTTTTAAATATTTTATTCATATATATAGAATTAAGCTATATATGTTACTTGCAAAAAGTTTTCATGTTTAGCATAGATATGTAGAGTGAATCCATAAACTTGGTGAGAGAAAGATGCAGAAGAATCTATTCTCTTTTCAGAACTAATAGAGAATTAGTGGAAAAATTGCTCATAAAAATTAAGATGTTTTTAAACTACTTGCTAGTTCTAAAGTTGACAACACAGTTACAAATCCATGTATTTAAATCTTCAAAACCTATATCTGGCAAGATACTTCAGAATTTTATGTATATACTTACATATATATATATATATATAAAATACATATATACATACACATAAGCATTTCTTGGCAAGTGGGGGAGAAAAGTCCCTTCCCCAGGGCTTTGAGATGTGTGGCAAGAGGCTTAGATTGCATGCAAATTACTCACCTTGAATGAGGCAAAGAGCCAGGATCAGAAGCATTGGCACTGTGACTGTCTTCATGTTGAAGATGATGTAAGGCGACTACAGGTCTGCTCCGTGCATCGCTCAGCTGGTGCTCTGAGACGGAACTCGTGAGACACAGCTCATTTATATACTGGCAGGTTCTGGTGACACATAAAACCAGTTGTTCAGGCTCATGCTAGACTTCATACACCACACCAATTTAGCTTCCATCCTTTAGAATCCTGTCAAGGTGGCAGATTTGAGCAGATAATGTCTATTTCTAAAGTAGTAAAGTGTTTTTAAGATACCTATCCCCGAAAGCAAGAGACTGAGTCCAAGGACCCTACTCAAAGCTGAGCACTCCATAACCCTAGATAAGAGCTGAATTCCTTATTAGAGCAGGACGTCTGACCTCGGAGGCAACGTGTTTCCAACTGAACTCCCTTCATAAGAGGGAGGGAAGGGGAAAAGAAGACAGGTCGGTTGTCTTACCAGTCAGGTAAAGAGGTAAAGAGTTCTACATCTGGAGAAAACTGTTCTGCGAGAACCTAGGGGTCTTGTTAATTTCATCCACACATGTTCTGAGGTATCTGAATTAATTGTCATTGGGGATAAATGACCCTAAAAGAGAACCTAGCCGAATTCTAACATTGAATGCTCTGGGAACCAAACTCAGAGAAGGATCAATCATTTTCCCAAGAGCACATGGTTGAGGTGGAAGGGACACGTGACACCCACAGGAGACCACAGTTCAATGTTCCTTCCACTTCACATATTGCTTCACCCCTATTCATTACTAAAGGCAGACACTTAGGGAAAGCAAAGCTTATATATAACTACTCTAATGTTTTCTCAGTCTCAATGAGATTTCCTAGCCTTCAGCCTAATTTTATAATCAAACATGCTCATACACATTAGAGACTCAAAGTTAACTTCCCATAACACATAACTATCCAAATTACTGTTCAAAAAAATGGGGCCCAATTAGTTTTTACCAAAAGTAAACTTATTCTTGTATTGTCCTATTATTTAGACTCCCAAGAAGAAAGTAAGAAATTAACTCTCAAAGACTATAAATATGTGTGACATTTTTCTAGAGAAAGTTTCTTCTTGGTTCTTTCCTCCATCCTGCAAGTAATGCCTTTTTTCTCCTAGCTTGTTACACTCTACCAGTTTAATGCTACCATTCCAAGAACATGCAAAAAAGGATATGGTTTGATTTCAGTCGTTTTCATGAGCTCCACATCCATAGAAGCAAAATTCTGGACTTTATGCAAAGACTTTTTTATACCTGTTCCAAGAAACTTGTTGAGGGTGGCCAACTTTAGAGACATGTCAAGATTATGAGAACCATCAAAGTAAGAGCATGTCTTTTCTTTTGGTTTCCCACAAAATAATTTGTTTCCTATAAAAATACAATCACTGGTTTCAGGGTCTGCAGTTTTGAGGTAGCTTGTTCCATTCTAATAGTTTAGTAAAAGAGGTGACCATAGGAAGCAAGTTCAAATTGCATTACTATTACAAATTAGAAAATCTCAGTCCTTCATAGCTTCATGGAGAGAGAATGGTACAAGGAGCCAGAAAGTCTGTTTCTATTTCTGTCTTTGTAACTACACAGTGTAATGGAAACTAAGCAGGCTTTGGAGCAAAGTTAAGTCTGAGTCCAAAACTTGAGTCACCTATTGCTATGCTGCCTTGGGCAAGTCACTTATTTTCTCTCAGCCTCAGTTTCCTAATATGTAAAACAAAGATAATAATACCTACTTTGTACAACTGTTATAAGGCTTACAGGTAATTCATATATTGTGGTCATGTGTGTTTACATATGTTTACCATTTAGAACAATACCAAGTATACGTTATGAGCTTTGTAATTAATGATAGCTGGTCTTCCCACTGTAATCACATGGTTGTACTAGATAATTTCTGAGATTTCAAGAAAAAGTCAACATCTCTTGCACATGGATCTCAATGAATTTAAGTTTAGTCAGTGTAGAATAACTCCCTAAACACATTTCAAGGTGAAATTAAAACAAAATATTCATGTTCTCTTTCTCATTTCTTAATTTAATCATATTCCTTATTTCTATCAAAGCTTCTTCTAGTTATGGACATCTCAAACTAATTTTTATCTTTCATCTGCCCTGGCAGACCATATGAAATGTGTCCTAACACTCTGCATTGGGGAGTAGGAAAGTTGAATGCCTTACAAGAGAATTGGTGACTGTACAGCATGCTCCAGTGGCCCCAAATCTAGCCCAAATGTGTAGTATTCCCAGGAATGGAAGTGGCACTAGGGAGGAACACAAGAACCAACAGGTGATTTACTTCCTGAAGAATCTCTGCTATGAGGAAACATGGAAGGAGTTGGTTTCCTTCCTACTGGCAAAACACCCATTGACAGCATAACCTTCTCCAAGGATGAATAAGAGCTTTAGAACTAATAATGATTTATAAGAGGAGAAGGTGGCCAAAGGAGCATCCAAAGACCACCAGCAATACTGGAAGTACCCATCTGCTGGCTCATGTTATCAAAGCTTCTTCTGCAGTTCATTTCAGTTGTAAATCTGGAAGTGATTCATCACACACTGTGTCAATCATTCCTTATTGCTAAAAACCACCAGTGTTTAAATTCAAATGAATGGGGCTGAAGTTTTGAATAAACTTGGCTTGGATCAGAGTTAGGTTATCAGAGTACTTTTTTCAGACTCAAAAACCTGCTTTGTTTTCAGTTCTTTTAATTATTCATCAAACCTGTGGGACCCTTTTTCCTCTCATTAGAAAGGACAGTAGTGAGGCTTTACAATCTTACATGTTTATCAAATGACTCAGAATCTGAATTCACATGAAGGATATTGACATGAAAGAAAAATAGTCTAAAGTAAGCAAGATTTTTGGAAAACAGTAATGTTACCAGAAACAAAGGCTATTTCCAACATCCAGTTAGTCTTCTCTCTCTTTTTTTTAATGTCGAGAGATTTCTGATGTGATAATAATTAATAAATGACTATAATCCCATATGATTAAATAAACTTCCAGCTTTCAAAGCAATGTGCCCTTCGTTAACTCTCTTGATTACTTTATGTAATGTAGTGAGGTAGATAAAAACAGGTATTATTATCTTTTCCTCACCTACCCAAAATAGTACCATTAGAAAATTCTAGCTTGGAGGCCCATCTTTCTTGTCATTTCACTGTTAACTTCTCTGAGTTCCTAAGGACTCACAGACCTTACAGTTCAGAGGATCCAGACATTACAGTGTTTTAAACTAGCTACAGAATTACCACTGATGTGGTTTCTTCCTCTGACCCTCGGTTCTCATGTACCCATACTCATACACCTGTTGGGGGCAGGCTCTCTGGGCCTGGGAGCTGCCCCACCCTTTCAAGATGGCGACCTGGCTATATGCCAGAAACTTGCGGTAAACAGGTAGACAACTTAAGGAAGTGCACAGCATTGGCTGGCGGTAACTGTGCATGCTTGGCTTGTGGGCAATGCCTGCTCTGATACACGCCTGTATTCTGCTCATGCAATCCCCTCGTGCTTGATAACGCTATTCCTGCTAATTGGTTGTAACTCTGCTCTGTATTACTTCCTGCTGTATGAAAAGTAGGGAGAAGGAGGCTGGGGAGGAGAAGGGAGAGAGAACAAAGGAGAACCAAGGAAGGCAAGAAGAGCGCTCAACAAAAATAAAGATTGCTTTCTAAGAATAACAGCGTGATTATTGTCTCCTGCCGGCGGGCGACAATAAGTGGTGCCGGAAACCCGGGAAATATTGATATCAAAAAGAAACATTAATAAGGAAAAAGGCTGTGCAGGTGAAAGTTTGCGGAATTGCAACGAATCCCTAAAGTTCGTGATAAGTGACTCAAACTTCTTTAAGCTCACGGTAAAGTGACTCAAACTTCTTTAAACTGTTAAGTTCATGGTAAAGTAACTCAAACTTCTTTAAACTGTTAAGAAATAGAAAAATAGGGTCAGAAGTTTCCAGGATTTGTATGGAACAAACATTCCGGGATCTCCTTAAAGCTGGAGGTACCCCTTTAAAGGAAAAAAACTGCTCATGCCTTCCTCCATACAATTGGAAAAAAAAAAAAAAGCGCCCTGGTTTTTAGAGGAAGGTCTATTAAATGTACCTCGATGGGGACACTTGAAAAAGGATTTAAAATAGGCTGATAAAAGGAGTCCCTGCCACCTGGTATTCAAGCAATATGAAATTTAATTAAAAGCAATCTTACAGACACTAAGGACAAATACAAGCCTGTCTTGGAGGAGGGAAGTTATAAAAGAAACATTGCTACAGGTTTCATTATTAAACTTAAATTATTAAAATAAAACTTAAAAATTTTATTCACATTTGGCTAGCCTTATTCCTCAGAAGTCATGGGAGATAATATTTTATAAATTCTTATACCCAAACCTGGCCTAAATGCCAACTGGAAAAAAAAGGGTTAAAAAGCCCCAAGCAGATAACAGCTCTCCTGGCCAAACCAAATGGGAGTTTACATTCCACTGCTAAGAGAAAGTCTGATAAGGGATTTAAAACCAAGAAACAAAAAAAGGTTATATTCAAATTAACTTGAGGTTTCTCTTTCTCCTTCCTTCCTCTCTCCCTCTCCTTTTTTCTCATGTTGCTTTATTGAAACAATTAACAGCTATGTCATTTTTTCCAGGACTCTTGGGTTTTAAATTC
>PVHX01016479.1:8691-43237 GCA_004024805.1 Geosciurus inauris | reverse complement strand
AAAAAAAAAAAAAAAAAAAAAAAAAAAAAAAAAAAAAAAAAAAAAAAAAAAAAAAAAAAAAAAAAAAAAAAAAAAAAGAAATCCTTGAAGGAAACAAAGAAACAATAAACCAAATAAAAACTCAATAGAAAGCATCACCAACAGACTATTTCACTTGGAAAATACAACCTCAGACAAGGAAGACAAAGCATACAATCTTGGAAAATAAAATTGACCACACAGTGAAGTTAATAAAAAACCATAAACAGACCATCCAAGAATTTTGGGAAAATATCAAAAGACCAAAACTAAGATTTATTGTGATAGAAGAAGGCACAGAAATTCAAACCAAAGGAATGTACAATCTCTTCAATAAAATAATATCACACAATTTCCCAAACATGAAAAATGAATTGGAAAATCAAATACAAGAGGCTTACAGCACACCAAACGTACAAAATTACAACAGATCTACACCCAGGTACATTATACTGAAAATGCCCAGCATACAGAATAAGGATAGAATTATAGAGGCCTCAAGAGAGAGGAATCAGATTACATATAAGGGGAGACCAATTTGGATTTCAGCAGATTTTTCAACCCAGATCCTTAAAGCCAGGACATTATGGAACAACATATTCCAAGCTCTGAAAGAAAATGGATGCCAACCAAGAATCTTATATCCAGCTAAATTAAGCTTCAGATTTGGTGATGAAATAAAAGCCTTCCATGATAAACAAAAGTTAAAAGAATTTACAGCAAGAAAGCTTGCACTACACAGCATTCTCAGCAAAATATTCCATGAGGAGGAAATGATAACCAACAATAAAAATATACAAAGAGAGAAACTACACTAAAAAAAAAAAAAGACCAAACGAGAAACAAAGTCAAGATAAAAACCATCTTTAAGAATTAATGAAATACTATATATTTATGCTGATTAGTAGGTTGGTTTGTCCTCTTGAACAAAATAAGCCCAACCTAAAAATTATGGATGATGGATGAATGGGAAGCTTAGGTAGAATTGTTATTATTAAACTTACATTGGCTCTCACATCAAACAATGGTCAAAAAGGCAATTTTTTTACTCATTCTTTCTTGAGTCACTTTTAAATGTGGTTTCATAAATGTGACACTTTCCATTTTTTACCTTTGGTTTTATATTTTTTATCTCATTGGTCCCTCTTTCACCATATCTTCTTAGGACTCTTTTCATGTCTCAAAACACTATTCACCATGTGTTGAGGCCTGTTAGTCAGTGTAGTCCAACTCTTCATATTAAAACTCACACTGATAAAAAAACTTTCTATGTGCCATCTTTGGTTTAAATATCTCTCTTTATGTCTTCTTCTTTCCTAAAAGCACCAGAAGGCTTTAAAAGGATGATGTGGAATTAATGTGAAAATATTCATTTTAATTTTTAGTTATGATGTCTGCTATATTATTCGTTTTACAATTTCTTATCATTTCAGATGCAACAAATCTAGAAAAATAATATTAAAATGTGCATCTAAAGTATGATTTCATGAGAAAAATTTTTTAAAAGATTAGGGATGTACATTGTTGTCCAAATATAATGACAATGACATCTCTTTTGCTTATATCATATTACTTTTGTGCTGGTTCAAGGATTGACTATGTTCAGACTGTGACCTGACTGCTGTCTCTTCTATTCTGCATTATAGGGGTTTGATTTCTGTAAACTGCAAGCTAGTATGACAGCTTGTGTTTTAGCTCATTTTTCCTTGGGTTTGTCCAGAGGTAATGGTGGGAGAGTTCAGGGGACAAAGAAGGGAAATATTAGAGTATTTTGCCCTTGTTTTTAGCCTGCAATTGTGCATATCATGGCATCTGATTATCTACAGTGGCTTCAAATCATGTTCATTGGCCAGCTTTAGTTCCAACTTCTACAAATGAACATAGGATGAGATATCTTCCATTTGCCAGTCTAGCTAAGAGGTGAGATTGATTACCTGTTCTTGTTAACTCTGCAGTAGCTTAATACAACTTAATTGGCTTCTCACTATCTTCTTCACCTGCATAGCATTAACTAATCTTTGCTTTAAAGATTTACCATGAATAAAGAGGGCAACTAATTATACAAAGATGAAAACCAAATAATTCTGAGTTTATTTCAAGAACTCTATTCTTATACAGACATGGGAATCTCATTGGACTACTGGTTTATAATTCAAAGATTTCCTCTGCAAAGCAGAAATGATAATGGAATTGCTGTGATAAGGAATGTATTGGATTTACCTAGTTAATACTAGGCACAGAATAATTAACTGCCAATGCTCTGAGCCATTCCTGACCACATAGATACATTTTTCATCCTGTCAATCCACTTTATAATTGGTTTTGTTCTTAAAAAAATATAATTTTTTAGTTATCTATAGACAACATGTTGTTTCACATTTGCATGCCTATTTCATATTTTATTAGATTATGTACTAATTCTTTTTAATTCTTTCTTTGATTTCTTGAATTTATTCTTTAAAGATCAAATAATTACTAACTTTGAAGAGAGGTAAATAGGACACTAATGGATACAACTAAGAGGTGTTTCTTTGAAAAAAAAAAAATAAAGCATCTTGTGACACATCCAAGAAAAAAGGAGGAGGAAAAAACATTTAAATTGAATTAGCAAAAATAACAAACAGGAAATTACACACATCAACTTCACATATAAGAACTTACCATTTTACTAAACTTTTTCAAAGAGCTATTCCTCAAGTAATATGATGGGTATCTAAATAACCATTTAGTTCAATGATATTTAAGTGTTTCAAAGGAGAAAGGAATGGAAATTTTAAAAACTATTCTTATAAAATTATTTTCATGCAAACCTTCATAAATAGAGCTAAAAATCAAAAGTCATATGAGATTGTCAAATACTAATTCAAAAATCTTAAATAAAATATTAAAGATATTATTATAAAGAAATATACTAAAAATTACATGACAATACAAATAGTTTAATATCAGAAATCAAAGACAGCACAACAGTCTATTTCCTTAGTGATACCAATTCATCACATTGTATGTCACAACAAATTTCCAGGTTAGCTGAAAGTGGTAATACATTTGCTAAATCTTTGGCCCAACCTCTGCTGATATTAATAGTTCTAGCAAATGAAATATACACAGATGTGTGCTTTGGTTTTCTGAATTTTCTTTTATTTTATAGATGCATATATTACTTTTCTCTCTTTTCCACAGATTTTTACTTCTTTTTGGAACAACTGAATTAAAAATATATTTTTCAGGTCTATTAATTATTAATATTAGAAATTAGGAAAGTAAAGACAAAAACAAAAAGAACTGCATTAATAAAATATAGACATGAGGCTGTGCTATTATGCATACTTTGACTTTGATCTCCCTGTTTCTTTCTCTGTCAACTCCCACCTTGGTACCTTGATAACAATTGTTTTATTCTCTCTATATTTAGCCTTTTTTAGAATTCCACATCAATGAGATCATGCAATATTTTTTATTTCTGCATCTGGTTTATTGTAATTTTTACAAAGTTCATCTATGTTATAAATAACAGATCTCCTTTATAAAGCTGAATAATATTTCATTGTGTGTATATGTGTGTGTGTGTATGTGTCATAGTTTTTAATTTGTTAAGTGACAGATAATTAAGTTTGTTTCCATATTTTGACAATGCTTCAATGAACATAGAAATGCATATTTTATTTGTGAGGTGCCGATTTAATTTTATTTTGGTACATAGGCAGAATAGTGATTGCTAAGTCATATCGTAGGTCTATAAGTAGAAAAATATCCTGTGTTCATACAAAAAAAGTAATGTTAAGATGTACATACTATCCAAATCAATATGTAGATTTGCTGCAATTTCTATCAAAATTCTATTGATATTCTTTATAGAAATAGAAAGAAAATCCTAAAATCAATATGAAACAAAATATCATGAACGGTTACATTCTGAGAAAGAGAAAAAAATGGATTTCACACTTCTAATTTAAAAGTATGTTACATGTTAAACTAACTTTAGACAAAATATCAAGAGGGCTTAATGATGAAAGAATAGTCTATCCATACAAAATGCTAGAAAAATTATATTTTTATAAGAAGAAAATGGAATTGCAACTTATAACACAAAAAGAATCAAGGCAGAATGAATAAAATATGTAAATGTAACACTTGAATCTATAAAACTCTTAGAACAACACATAAAAAACTAGATATTGGCCTTGACAATGATATTATGGATATCACACCAAAATTTCAGAGTACAAAAGCAAAAATAAATAAATTAGATTGTATCAAACTAAAAAAATATGCATAGCAATGGAAACAATCAAAAAATCAAAGGTCATCATGTGGATTGGAAATGATTATTTGTATACTATACACGTGGTAAGGAGTTGATTTCTAATATTTATTTTTAAAAAACACATGCAAAATAAATATATAAATAAATAAATACACATGAAATTAATTTAAAAAAAAGACTAAAGAATATGAATGGACATTTCTCCATAGAAGGTGCTTAACATCATTATTCATCAGGAAAATACAAATCAAAATTACTATATAATCTTATATCCATTAGGTTACTAAGAAGAAAAAAGATAAACAGTGTTCAAGAGGATGTAGACAAAGGAAACACTTGCACATTGCTGGCTGCAATGTAAATTAGTGTGGCCAGTATGAAAACATTATTGATTTTTCTGAGAATTTACATTTTAAAGATCTTTGTGTTACAACATTTAATTCAGAAGCTGTATTCCTGAAAAATTTTTAATTAACATGAAAATGACTGTTTTGTATTATATTTTTAATTCATAAGGATAATTATTTTAATAAAGAAAAATATTTATTATTAAAAACTTCAAATACACTTATCTATGATTTTGGTTTCATAGAAAAAATGTACCCATTAAAAACAAAATCTTCAGTGTATACAACTGTGAATTACATGTAAATATGTTATTTATTTCTTTGTAATTTTGGCTACCAGAAAAGATAAAATAATTTTGGTTCTTTTTGTGCTGATTACAATTAATAATTAGGTTAATTATAGTGAGTAATGAGTAAGAACAGTAATTTCTCTTTTAAAATGACAACATAAGGAGCTTAGCTCAGAATATTTCTGTTTTTCATATAAATTTAGACATACAGATAGAATTGCACTGAGAAAGGAAATGAAAATTTAAGAATTACACTGTCCAAATGTAAAAAATGTTTTTGATTAGTTATTATCTGTTTATAACAATTCTCGTTTATTAGAGCATATTTGATGCAGTACATGAAAATCAATGCAAATAGCAAACATCATTGAAAGGATTAGTCACAATTTTCTAGTCTTCTTAATAGTTTTATCTGTCATCATCATGGTACCTCTTATTATGAAAACTTTGTGTTCTATATTTTTAGTATTATAATTATTTTGTTCTCTCAAATCTGTTCTTAAATATTCTCTAGGAGATATTGTTTGTAGCTGTCCTTTAGTCCATTCTGCAAAAGTTACATACATAAAGGAGAGAAAATTAGAGGTTTTAGTTTATTGCAGATTACAAGTGCAGTAAATAACAGTTATATATAATTACTGCTTTGTACAGTTTCTTATACCTCTATGAAAAATCCAAACATACAATGGATCATAGAGGATATTCATCCCACTTTCCCACTTTTTATTTTCCAGATGTGGAGAAGAAAGCCTTAAAAGAGTTGGTGAGTTACTTATCCAAAATCATATAGTTAAAGGAATTTTTGTCATTCCCAGGAAAATACTCTTTCCCCTATGCTGTTAATCCCTCTTTCACCCAAGTGTTAAGGCAATAACTACAGTCATATAGGCATCACAACCACAAGTGTTTAGATCTATCACATTTGAAATTTTGCATTATATTTACCTTTATTTATTATATGGAAAACAAAAAATGGAAAGAAAGCTCTAGAATATTGTATCTGGTCACTATATCACTATATCAGCCCCTAATGTTAATACACATGTGTGTGTGCGTGTGAGCACACATACACCCACACTCGCCCACACACTGCTACACCAGAGATTTAAAAACAGAAAATTGCACATATAGAGGAAATGAGAGTCTGAAAATTTAATTCCTAAAAGTATTAAGATTAGAATATTCTTTTCATCTGAGTTCATCTACTCATATAAAATTAAACTCATATTTCCTTTAACAGGCAAATATGTAATATACATTTTGAACTGAAAAGAATGCATTAGTGTAGAGGTTAATAAAATTCTTAGAATTAAATTTTATGATTATACTTTTGTTTCAACAATAACAACATTTTAATTAAATCTGCAAATCTTTCCATTTGAAATGTCCCTCATTCTTTTGAATTACTATTTAATGAAGTGATTTTCCATTGCAGTTGCAATATCTGGCTATAAATTTTAAAACATTACTGAACAACTTTAGTGTAATATTACTTAAAAACTTAGATTGTATGAAATTATGAAATAATTAGTTTAGAAATTATATTTTAGGTGCTATATTTATTAGTCCTCAAATGTAAGTACCTTCAATATTCGTGACACAAAAAGGTACATAAATTTAAATTTGTGCCAATTTGGTAGTTATAAAGTATCTTAAAGACATGACAAGTCTCATAACCCCAAGAAAATCAGATAATGTTCATGGTTTACCGAAAATATCTAGTTTCCAGTGAAGACTGATAATACTATCTTTGTTCCATTTTGATTACTTACAATTTTTGCACCATGGTATTTCCCTTATTACTTTCTTTTTCACTTTAATATAGCTTAGGTCAACAGTGGACTAGAATTGTTTAGTGTTAGAGTTTTATATTTGTTTTTTTGGAGAGAATTTAAGTTGGCATTATGGATATTTGATTTTTTAAAACACATATACATGATCTAATTTCTTCAGTCACCTTTTCAAAATTTATTCCTTTTCATTTTAACACAAGTACAATACCATATGTGAGTAGTAGACTGCAATCAAATGCTTAAAAACCATGAACTACTTTAGAAGAAGACAAAAATCCTGAAAAGTAGCTTCCTTTACAAGTTTCAAATATAAAAACAAGTTAAATTTTCACACTGTCTTTTGGATACACACATTCAAGCACACACACACAACATGCATCTTCTACTGTGAGTCATATAATGTGTTGTTTCTTTTTTAACTACAAAAAGATATTCTTGAAATTAATACTCTGTAGTCGGGAGACCAGACTTTAAGATGGTTTCCAATTATTTCTACTCTTCTGGTAGTCAAGTCTTTGTCTTGTGACTTTATTCTTTACAATAGAATATAACATAGGTATCACTCCTGTGGTTAGGTTACAAGAGCTTCTAAACTTCCACCTAGCACATGATCTTCACTTGTTCATTCCCTTATTGACTTTGATAAGGCAAATTTGCTGTATTGATGGGGCCCATGTGGCAAGGAACTGAAGGTGATCACAAGAAAAAAAGCCATTTAAAAAATAAAAATTCTGCCTAACAGCCCAAAAGCAAATGAAGCCTACCAGTAATTACATAAGTAAGACTGGAATTAGATTCCACCTGCTCTCTTGTGCATTCAAATGAGATCCAAGACAGAGTCAACACCTTGATTGTAGTCTAATGAGAGATTTTGAAGTCAACGACTAAGCAAAACTTTCTTCTGTCCCTAATTGGAAATAATTTTGAAATTAGTAAAGGATGTACTATAAAGTTCCTTAAACATATCATAATTTGTCACACAGAATAGAAAATAAATATATATTCTTATTTTTCTTACAAGTTTTGGGAAAATATATCAGTTTTATTCATCATTTTCCATGTCCACATAAACTTTTTAATAAATTTTGTTGTGTACATTTAAAATACAAAATATGATGCTATAATATATATGTATGTAGGCATATGACTACTACATTGAGACAATTAAAAAATCCATTATTTCATATAGGTAGCTTGTGTCAGTTGCCCTATGTTTTCTCATTTAACAAAAAATTCTGAATACGCTATTTTTCACTGTAAATCTCATGCTGTACATCTGATTTTTTTTACTTATTCATCCCCTGTATTTGCTACTTTAAAGCCTTTGACTTACATTTTCTATTTGATTCTACTACTCCAACCTTCTACTACCACTACTGATTTATCTTTTTTTTCTGTATATTTGTTATTTTAAAATGATTCTAGATGTAAGTAAAATCACAAAATGTTCTTTTTCTATTTCTGGCTTATGTCACTTTGCAAAATGTTCTCCACTTTCATGCATGTTGTGGTAAATTACAGAATCACTTCCTTTGTTAGGCTGAATCATATACCACCATTTGTTCACTGATGGACACCTAGATTGTTCCCATATCATGACTATAACGAATAATGCTTCAATAAATGCAGGAGTGTAGATATTTACAAAACAATGATTTCATTTCTTTTATGTACATGTTTATACCTGAAGGGATTACTGGATAATATGGTAGCTCTGTTATTAATTTACGTATTAAACTATTACAACAATCTGCATTCCCATGAAAACAAAGCAAATTTTTATATTCAGTCATTTTTAAATACATCACATTTCTTCTAAATTAATAAAACAAAGAAACAATCATTCTATTATAGTGATAAAGAAATTCTGTTAGTTTTTCATCATGGCAATCAAAATATCAGACAAGAACAATTTGGAGGAGGAAAGACTTACTTTAACTCATAGTTTCAATCTATAGTCAGCTGACTTCATTGCTTTGTGCCTGAGGTAAGGCAGAACATCATAATGGAAGGGTGTGGCAAAATAAAGCTACTCAGCTCATGGCAGCTGGAAGCAGAGAGGGTACAGTGTTGGGAGTGGGGACAGAGGCCAGGGACAAAAAATATCCTTCCAGGTCATGTCCCCATGACCTACTCTCTACAACTATGTCCCACTACCTACCAGAAGTCCATTTAGCTGTCAGTGGATTAGGTGAGAGCCCTGATATTCTAACCACTTCCCCCAAAACTTCATCTCTGAAAATTTCTACATTCCAGACCAAGCCTTCAATGTGAAATTTCTCCAGTTTCACACCATAAGAGAATTAATGTGGATAATTTACAGTTTATTAATGTGGTTGCATTTCTATTAAACTAATAAAAATTAATGATGGATTTCATTCCAATATTATAAAACTTATAAACCTGATTCCAGAAAAGTATGATTTATAGCTATTAAAAAAACAGGGGGAAACAGTATTTTGTCTATATCTGATCAGATCCAGAATTGAGTATTTATGGATAATGGAGAGGGAGAAATAAAGCAACATCTTGAGTTCTTCAGCCTGTCTCAGTGCTTTTACACAGTTGATGAATAGCTTGTAAGATATAGACTCTTTCAAGGAATGTCATTTTCCACGTGTATTATGATTTGTGGAGAGCCCTATTTCCTCAGTAATATGAAGAAACATGGATGCTCTTATCAAAGTCCAGCAGTTTTGCAGAAATTGAATGTTATTAACTGAAAATGCTGAATCACTGTTTTCTTCCACATTTCTGCTAATACTTTATATTCAACCATTGTTCCCCATCTTAATTTGGTGTGCATGAGATAAATTTAATTCTCCAATTGAAAATATGTAACATTTTAATAAATGGAATTTCATGAATGGTTGATATATTAAATGCTTGAAAAATGCATGCAGGCCACAACACTATCAGACAAATGTGAAAATACTCAGCTGTTAGCATTAAATTTTATCTTTAAGGTAGAAAAATTCGAATCTAGAAAAACAAAAACATTTCGTATTAATAAAATGCATGTGCATTATATAAGGAAACAATTTTCCAGCAGAAGAAAAAAAAGCTCTCAAAGCAAAAATGTATACCACTCTTACAAGTTGTCTCAATGAAAATAAACAAGAAGAATTACTGGAAGCCACCTGAGTGGCCCTTAATATCATTTAAGCAAAATAAATATGTGTTGGCTCAAGAAATTTTAATGTGTCATTTAATATCAAATAGGGAACCACAGAGTTGCCAAAGAAGATATTTACTGATTTTATATCTATTCACAGGGTACTTACACCACCCCCAGTTATTATATGGTGTTATCAAATAGTTATCCTTAGCAATGAAAAGACAAAATACTTTCAAGTTATTGATATAGATTAAAATATGCTGATTACTTAAAAAATATTCTCTTGAAATACAAAGGTGAAGTTCAGCCAATGTTTGTTCAATATGCATAATTTCCAGGCACTTGTGCCACATTTGGATATAATTCTGGAAGATAGGAATAATAGGGAGTAAAATTATGTATTATTATTTGAGGCTTTTTCATAATTTTTAATGTTAAGTGTTACAAACTTCTGTAAATGTAAAAGGTATACCAGAAGTGGGAATTTGTGTACTCAATCACATTTATCAAATATTACGTGAAAATTTATTTTGGACACTTGATGCCAATCAAGTACTTAAACTTAATTTTACACTTAACTGACTTGCTGTTTTGGCAATCCACCAAACATTTGCTTTTAATTCTATTGTTCTGAAGAAAAAAATAAAGCATAAAAAAGAATTCAAAGAAATTATTTATAACCATTATATTTTCAAAATCATTTTAAATGGTTTTGGCTGCAAAGTATATGTTTTAATTTCTCAGTACATATTATGGTTTATATTGTAATAATTTGATACAGGTATCCAATGTGTGATGGTCAAATTAGGGTAATTAGCATTCCCAGGTCCTTAAACATTCATCATTTCTTTCTGTTGAAAACCTTTCAACTTCTTATAATTCTTGAAAACTATATAATAATTGTTATAAATTATACTCATCATTTTATCCTATAGAACACTAGAAATTATTCCTTCTAGCTTATTTTATTTTGGTATTGGCTTCTGCTTCCTCCTTACACTGCCTAGTCTCTTTATATTCTCAGAAGTTCTCTTTAGCTTTTTTTAAAAATATTTTTATTAGTTGTTGATGGATCTTTTTGTTTATTTATTTATATGTGGTGCTGAAAATCTAACCCAGTGCTTGCACATGCCAGGCAAGCACTCTACCACTGAGCCACGACCCCAGCCTCTCTTTAACTTTTACTAACCTTCCTTTCCTTATTCAATTTTGGTCTTTTCATGCATTTGTTTTTTCATATCCCTTTTGTCTTCCTGAATCCCTGCTGAGAAGTGAAAAAATTCTACTGCATAAAAAGAATTGTTTGGAGCACACAGAAAAATGATTTTTAAAAAGACTTTTTAAAGCATGTTGGGTAAATTAATGAAAATCAATATTCTTTCACAAGAAATCAAAATCTTTTGGATCCTCTGAAATATTTCAGTTTCTAGCAAAATCTTGATTTTTTTTTTCAAGGCTTTTATACTTAGTTTCACACTGGTATTTCTTACCCATACTACTCATTCATTGCCTGTACACACAGCTAAGAGTTTGTTCCTGGATGCAGCTCCTGTCTGCAGAGAACTGTTGCCAACATTTTAGTAATAGTCCAAGAGTTCCTGTGGAATTCAAAGAAAGTTATTTCTTTTTCTGTGTCAGTTGGTAAGAACAGAGGCAATGAAGAAAAACTAAAAGTGTTTAAGCAAAGTACCCCTGCCATTTTGCTTCTAAGATAAAAAATGCTTTCAGTGAGAATTCAAGAGAATAAGACAGAGTTCCTTAAGAAATTCTGCAATTAAACTGAGAGCAGTGGCGCACGCCTGTAATCCCAGCACTTTGGAAGGCTGAGACAGGAGAATTATGAGTTCAAAGCCAGCCTCAGCAACAGCAAGGCACTAAGCAACTCAGTGAGGCCCTGTCTCTACATAAAACACAAAACAGGGCTGGGGATGTGACTCAGTGGTCAAGTGCCCCTGAGTTCAATCCCTGGTACCAAAAAAAAAAAAAAATTCTGCAATTAATACTCATTTGTTGTTGTTGTTGTTGTTGTGTTGTTGACTTCTTCTTTCTTATTCTTCCTCCAAACACACGTGTAAGAATGTGGTTATTGTTCTGTTCATAGGTAATTACCTACAAGGGGGACAGCCATATGATCCTAAACTTACGAGATGATGCTTGTGTTTTAGTTACCCCACCTAGTATAAATATGAAGAAATTAGTGCACAATCACAACACTATAAAATATATGTGCAAATACACACCATGGTTTGAGAAGTTTGTGAAGAAATTACCCTGGTTTTATTCAACTTTTCAAATTTTGTAGTATATTCAATAATGACATGTAAGTCTCTATTAAAAACCATAATTTAAATACACTCTAAGTATGAAAATACAGCATAATAGGCTACATAATATTTACTTTAAATATTATAGCAAGGCATACCCTTCCCTGGATCAAATTGAATGAGGCTCTTAAGATTGCTGTTAAATATTTTTAACACAATTTTGTCTCTGTTGTTCTGAACTTATGAGAGATGTTAGGTAAGTAGGTAGGTAGATTGGATAAGTACGCTAAAAAATTTTTTAAAAGAACTAGATTTGGAAAATGCTTTCCTATACTTTTTCTTATGTATATCTGTAAAATTTAGTCCACAATAAATGCCTTAGCAGTTGCTATTATTGGTGTTCAATAAATATTGAATAAATGAGTTGATGATTAGAATCGGAGGCAAAACTGAAGTTTTTCAATGGTAGGTTATTCATCAATTTGTTTGCCACTTGAAAGTTTGGTCAGCAGTGATATATTAAGAAATAACTAACTTTCGCAGGAAAACCAGTAGTCTTTATTATATGCTACATAGATTTATTAGTACTTCCTAATTGCCAAGCTAGTTAGTAAAGTAAAATAATACATATATTTATCATATCATAGGCAAAAATTAAAATTAAAAAAACTTTAAAACTCTCAAATACTTAATATTATCACAATATTGATCTCTAGAAAATTTTTATTCCATCACACATTATAGAATCAATGCTAAAAAAAGAATGTTCAGAAAACTAAATAATGTGAGCCATAAGTAATTTATAACATCTTTATCGTTACCTTATTTTGATATTGTTCAATTGTGAACATCACCTTTCATGCAGATAATAATCTTTTTAAAAAATTGTTGTGAAATAAATATTTCAGTAACATGTTTTAAAGTAATTTTTATAATTTAAATTCATTAAGGGAACTTTTTCTGTTTAAATTATAATTGGGAGCAATCTATGAAAAAACAATATACTTTCTCATTAATGCTACTTTTTTTTTTGGCACCAAGGATTGAACGCAGGGGCACTAGACCACTGAGTCACATCCCCAGCCCTATTTTGTGTTTTATGTAGAGACAGGGTCTCACTGTGTTGCTTAGCGCCTCACCATTGCTGAGGCTGGCTTTGAACTCTAGGTTCTCCTATCTCAGCCTCTCAAAGTGCTGGGATTACAAGCATGAGCCAACCATGCCTGGCTTTATTAATGCTACTTTTAATATGAGTTTTGTATGCCAAAGGTAAATCAACTGAAGTCTAGCTCACCTCTAGTATTTATAAGTATAGGTTTTGCAGCAAAGTTATGACATTCATTTAAATATTTCTATGACTGATTTCCTGCTAAAACATCAGAGTTGAGAACTTGCAACAGGCACTGAATTACTTACAAAGCATAAATATTATTACTTGAGCCTTTACATAAAATGCTAAGAACTAATTAAAAAGTAAGCATGTGATTAAAGTTAATAATACTATTACTAAAGAAGGGTAAATCTTCATATACTTTATAATTTAAGATCCAATGAAGTCAATGCCTAAACAAAACTAATTTAAAACTACACATTAGAGCCGTGTTTCTCAGTTAACTACAGAGAAAATATCAATAAATTCTCTTTAGAGCAATCAAATGATTTTTAATTAACTAACAACAAGTGTGCACACAGAAATTAAATACCTATTTAAGCAATCTGATTATAAGTATTACCTGTCTCTTTATTGATTTGGCTAACAAATTTAATTATATTAGTTTTTGCTATCTAAAGTAATATGGACGATCTTTAAAAGGACTCTAGCACATCAAGAAAGTCTATAACAGCACTTCCTAAATGAGCAGATATTGCTTTTATATAATCATCAAACCAGGTTAATTATTATTGTTATTATTCCTCACTTCTTTTTATTTTGAATCATAATTGTAGGAGCACTCTCCATAACTTCAACCCCTCCCTTCCCTCTTTCCCCATTCTATGCTAACAGACTGTGCTCTTGACCTAGAGCATCTCCTTGTTTGTAACCTGTGGATCTGATTGGTCCAAGAGTGTATTTAAGTTTCTGCACTTTCTGGGATAAAACATGTTTCTGCCTCTCACTCTGGTGTTCCTGCCTCTTGCCCCAGCAGAGCAGTTCTTTACCTACACTCCAGGGTCTCAGGTGAGTGACTCCGCAGACCATCACATCTTGGGAGACTCCATTTCATCTTCCCAGAGACCCCTTCCTTCTCCGTCTCTCAGGACCCCCAACTCCTGGAGCGGACCCACTAGAAGCCCCCCTTTAAAGCGATACAGAATCTCACTAAGTGCTGCAGCCTGGCATTGAAGTTGTGATGCTCCTGCCTTGCCTCCAGATTTACTGGGATTACATACATATGCTACCACACCCAACTTGAAAATTGATTATATATTTTTTCTATTATAAGTATTGCTAGATAATCTTAACAGAGTTGCAATTATTCCATTTCTTCCAACTCACTTTCTTATGTTTACCTTGAAAGACTATTACTCTTCCAGTTGAGTACAGTTGCTTTACCTACGAGTTTATTTATACAAACAATTTATTAATTCATCACAATAGTATTTTTAATTACATTGTTTGCAATACATATTCTATTATTTTGGGCAGCTAGTCAAAATTTCAATAAAGGAAAAATATATAAACAGAGTTAAATTCATTTTCAAATGAAAAATAAGAGAATTAGAAAAGAAAGAGAAAATTGCTATTTTTAAAGTAGTTCTGATAGTATGCATTTCATGTATTTCTTTTTTCCCAAACAATAAAAAGATTGTTTTGGCTAAAATTATTTTTGAGTCACCAGAAATGAACTCTGGTTTTAAAACAGTTCATAAATTACTGAGAAGATTGCAAATTCTCACAATCTGTATTTAACAAGTCAATAGACTATAACATTTGCAAATAAACCTAGAAATTTATATCCAGAATGGCAGTGTCAACATCTTTTTTCAACCCACTCCTCCTGGTTCCTAAAATAGAGAAATTTAAAATATTTTATGAATCTATAAATCTAAAATAAATGAAAGGAACATACCTAAAATCTGGCAAGAATTTTATAATCATGTTTTGGAAGAACCAGTGTTATAAATTAATAAAGTCATTATTCCTATGTTACTCTGATAATATACTTGTTAAATTTAGAAAATTGAGACATGTCCATGTATAAATAGCTCATTGATCATCATGATAAGAACCATTCCACTGGGTAGCTGAGGGTGAAAATGAGACTGAAGTGAAAAGAGAGGTACAAAAAGGTAAAGAATAATAAAAATTTTTGTATCCCCAAATAAACTTGGTTATAGTAGAAAAACAAGAGCTATTATTGTGGAATTCAAATTAAGAATGAAAACATGATGGCATATACATTAATATGAAAACAAAGAAGATAAGAGGTGGTGGTTTAATCTGTAGGATCAAACAGTAAGACAAACAAACAATCTATGATAGCTATCAATGTAACTTCCATTATAGAGGGGGATGGTGTTAAATAGAAAGATGACCTTCAGTGCACAGGTAATCAGCAACAAGAAAGAAAATTCAGAGAAAAGACAATGTTTGATTGGGAAGAACATAGAATAGTGAATGACAATGCAAATACATTAGTAAGTTTAATGGAAAGTTGGCTACAATTTTCTCCACGAAGATATTTTCAGGTTTATCTGCTGGTAGAGGATAGTTTGTAGAGTTGGATGTTTACAGAAGTTAGAAAACTACTAGGATGGCTATCTTGAACAATGTGAGAAAAACAGATACATATCCTATAAGATTCAGAAAACAATTGAGATTCAACCCTCTGAATTCCAACTGGAAATAATCATTAAAGCTATACAATTTACTCAAGGAACACTCAGTAACTCAGAATAGATGGAAAAAATACAGAAAAAAAAACCTTTGGAGTATCTCAGGAGTGGAATGTTGACCAGTGAATTCAACAAAAGGACAATAAAGAACAAGTGTTGAGGTTCTTGATAAGAGTCCACATGAAGTGAAATGTCACCTTACTGAAGCAAGAAAATTAAGAGTACATATTAAACAGAAAGTGGATCAGACAACAGTAAGACAAACAAAAGAGAAAAGAAAACATAAAGGTCACAGAATTGAAGTTCTCAATACAATAAAAGAAGAGATGTAAGGACAAATGATTGAAAATTGGAACCAGAAGGGCAAACCCAGGATTGCTAGCTGCCAGCCACAAGGGAACCCAGACCCAGGGGATAGACTGCCTCCGGGGACCCCTTGGGACACCTGGCCTAAATGAGAACCAGGACCACCCCCAGTTCCATGCCAGAGTTCCTGCCAACCAATGGGAGCACAGGCCAGGGCCCAGGACCACCTTCAGGAACCACCAAGGGAGCCCAACCAAGACCACATCCACTGCTATTTTGAGTTACCTCCACTATCACCGGCACCATCTTTAGTGGCAGTAGTGTCCATCTGGGGACACCTACTGGGGACCAGAAGTAAGCTCCAAGGTAAGATATAGGTAATCTGTAGTATAACTACAAGATTATAGGATACAAACCGCAATACCTCAGATTGGCATTACAAACAAGGAAGTTACATAATCAACATCAAAAAACAAGGAAAGAAAGTGCCCCAAATAAACCAAGATACTACAATAATAGAATCCATTGACAGCACAGTTGATGAAATGTCAGAGAAAGAATTTAGAATGTACATAATTAAAATGATCTGTGAATTAAAGAATGACTTAAGTGAGCAAATAAAGACAAAAATTGATCAATGCAACAAAGAAATAGGAGAGCAAATAAAGGCAACCATTGAACATTCTAACAAAGAGATAAGAGAGCAATTACAAGTAGCAAAAGATTACTTTAAGAAAGAGCTATAGATTGTGGGAAAAAAATCAGAAATTCTTGAAATGAAGGAAACAATAAACCAAATAAAAAACTGAATAGAAAGCATCACCAGCAGACTAGATCATCTGGAAGACAGAACCTCAGATAATGAAGATAAAATATACAATTTTGAAACTAAAGTTGACCCTACAGTGAAGATGGTAAGAAATCATGAACAGAACATACAAGAATTATGGGACAGCATCAGAAGATCAAATCTAAGATTTAGCAGGATAGAAGAAGGAACAGAATTTTAAACCAAAGGGATGCACAATCTCTTCAATGAAATAATATCAGAAAATTTCCAAAACAGGAAAAATAAATTAGAAAATTAAATATAAGAGGCTTACAGCAAACCAAATGTATAAAATTACAACAGAGCTACACCAAGGCACATTATACTGAAAATACCTAACTACAGAATAAGGATAGAATTTTAAAGGCCACAAGAGAGAGTAATCAGATTACATATAAGGAGAGACCAATTTGGATCTCAGCATATTTTTCAACCCAGACCCTAAAGGCCAGGAGATCATGGAACAACATATACCAAGCTCTGAAAGAAAATGGATGCCAACCAAGAATCTTATATCTAGCTAAATTGAGCTTCAGATTTGATGGTAAAATAAAAACTTTCCATGATAAACAAAAGTTAGAATTTTCAGCAAGAAAGCCTGCGTTACATAGGATCCTTGACAACATATTCCATGAGGAGGAAATGATGACCAAAAATGAAAATATACAAAGAGAGGAACTACACTAAACAACAAAAACAACAACAAAAACTAATAAAAGGAGAAACCAAGTCAAGGTAAAAACCAAAAATAAACCAAAACAACAAATCATATTTCAATAATAACCCTGAAAGTGAATGGTCTAAACTCATCAATTAAAAGGCATAGACTGACAGACTGGATTAAAAAAAAAAGACCCAACAATATGCTGCCTTCAAGAGACTCATCTCACAGGAAAGGACATACACAGAGTGAAAGTGAAAGGTTGGGGAAAAATGTATCAATCTCATAGACCATGTAAACAAGCAGGAGTTTCCATTTCATACCAGATAAAGTGGACTTCAAAGTTAGTGAAAAGGTATAAAGAAGAACATTTCATACTTCTTAAGGGAATTATACATCAACAAGACATAACAATCATACATATCTGTTCCTCAAACAATGGGGCATCTACGTTTATCAAACAAACCCTTCTCAACTACAAGAATCAAATGGACCACAACACAATAATATTTGGTGACTTTAACACAGCTCTCTCACCACTGGATAGATTTTCCAAACAAAAACTAAACAAAGATACCATAGAACTCAATAAAACAATCAATACTTTAGACTTAACAGACATATATAGAGTATTCCATCCATCAAAGAGTGAATATACTTTTTTCTCAGAAGCACATGGATCCTTCTCCAAACTGTATCATATGTTATGTCACAAAGAAAGTCTTAGAAGATACAAAAAAAAAAAAAAAAAAAAAACATAGAGATACTATCCTGCATCCTATCTGACTACAATGGGATAAAATTAGAAATCAATGACAGATTAAAAAATAGAAACTACTCCAACACCTGGAAACTAAATAATATGCTATTGAATGACACATGGATAATAGAAGACATCAGGAAAGAGATAAAAAAAATTTGTTAGAGGTAAATGAGAACTCTGATACAACATATCAAAAACTCTGGGACATCATGAATGCAGGGCTAAGAGGAAAGTTCATTGCATTAAGCTCATTCATTAAAAGAAGAAAAATAACAACAACAACAAAAACTTGACTCTACACTTCAAAGCCCTAAAAAAAGAAGAACAAATCAACACCAAAAGAAGTAGAAGACTGGAAATAATTAAAATCAGGGCTGAAATCAATGAAATTGAAACACAAGAAAGAATGCAAAAAATTGACAAAACAAAAAGCTAGTTCTTTGAAAAAATAAATAAAATTGACAAAACCTTAGCCACTCTAATGAAAAGGAGAGAGAAAATCCAAATTAATAAAATTCATGATAAAAAAGAAAATATCATGACAGACACTACAGCAATACAGAGGATAATGAGAAATATTTTGAAAATTTATACTCCAGTAAAGTAGAAAACCCTGAAGACACCGACAAATTTCTAGAGGCATATGACTTACCCAAACGGAACCAGGAGGTCATACACAACTTAAACACATTAATTTCAAGCAAGGAAATAGAAGATGCCATCAAAAGCCCAGGACCAGATGGATTCTCAACTGAGTTCCACAAGACCTACAAAGAAGAACTAACTTGAATACTTCTCAAATTATTCCATGAAATAGGAAAGGAGGAAATCCATTAAAACTCATTCTAATTGGTGAGTATCACCCTGATACAAAAACCAGAGACACATCAAAGAAAGAAAATTTCAGACCAATATCCCTGGTGAATATAGATGCACAAATTCTCAATAAAATTTTGGCAAATCCCATACAAAAACATATCAAAAAAATAGTGCACCATGATCAAGTGGGATTCAGTGCAGGGATGCAAGGTTGGTTCAACATATGGAAATCAATAAACATAATCCTTCACATCAATAGACTTAAAGATAAGAATCACATGATATTATCAATTGATGCAGAGAAAGCATCTGAAATAATACAACACCCTTTTAAATTCAAAACACTAGAAAAACTAGGGATAGTGGGAAAATACTTCAACTTTATAAAAGCTATCTACGCTAAACCCAAAGCCAACATCATCCTAAATGGAGAAAAATGCCCTCTAAAAACAAGAACAAGGCAGAGATGCCCTCTTTCACCACTTCTATTCAACATAGTTCTTGAAACACTAGCCAAAACAAACAGATGAAAGGAATTAAAGAAATAGGAATAGAAAAAGATAAACTCAAACTATCATTATTTGCTGATGACATGATTCCATACTTAGAGGATCCAAAAAATTCACCAGAAAACTTCTAGAATTAATAAGTGAATTCAGCAAAGTAGCAGGATATAAAATCAACACCCATAAATCAATTGCATTTCTATATATCTATATATGATAAACCCTCTGAAAGAGAAATTAGAAAATTATCCCATTCACAATAGCCTCAAAAAAAAAAAATACTTGGGAATCAATCTAACAAGAGCAGTGAAAGACTTCTACAATGAAAACTAAAGACACTAAAGAAAGAAATTAAAGGAGATCTTAGAAGACGGAAAGATCTCCCATGCTCTTGTAAAGGCAGAATCAATATTGTCAAAATAGCCATACTGCTCAAAGCGATGCATAGATTCAATGCAATTCCAATGAAAATTCCAATGTTATTCCTTCTGAAAATAGAAAAGGCACTCATGAAATTTATTTGGAAGAATAAGAGACCTGGAATAGCCAAAGCAATCCTTAGCAAGAAGAGTGAAGCAAGAGGCATCACAATACTATACCTTAAACTATACTACAAAGCTATAGTAACAAAAATGGCATGGTACTGGCACCAACAGACATGTAGAACAATGGTACAGAATAAAACACACATAGACAAACCCACTTATACATAGTTATCTTATACTATACAAAGGTGCAAAACAGGTACATTGGAGAAAAGGTACACTTTTCAAGAATAGTGCTCAGAAAACTGGAAATCTATATGCAGCAAAATGAAACTAAACCCCTATCTCTCACCATGCACAAAACTCAACTCAAAGTGAATCAAGGACCTAGGAATTAGACCAGAGATCTTGTGCCTAATAGAAGAAAAAATAGGCCCACATTTTTATCATGTTGGCTTAGGACCTTACTTCCTTAACAAGATTTCTATAGCATAAGAAGTAAAATCAAGAATCAATAAATGGGATGGATTCAAACCAAAAAGCTTCTTCTCAGCAAAAGAAACAATCAATGAAGTGAACAGAGAGCCTACATTCTGGGAACAAATTTTTACCACACGCACATCAGCTAGAGAACTAATCTCCAGGATATATAAAGAACTCAAAAAACCTAACACCAAACAAATGAACAAACAAACAACCCAATCAATAAATGGGCTAAGGAGCTGAACAGACATTTCTCAGAAGAAGGTATACAAGTGATCAACAGACATATGAAAAAAAGTTCAACATCTCCAGCAGAGAAATGTAAATCAAAACTACTCTAAGATTTTATCTTACGCCAGTCAGAATGGCAATTATCAAGATTACAAACAACAATAAGTGTTGGTGAGGTTGTGGGAGAAAAGGCATGCTCATACATTGCTGGTGGGACTGCAAATTAGTATGGCCAATCTGGCAGGTAGTATGGAGATTCCTTTGAAAACTTGGAATGTAACCACCATTTGACTCAGCTACCCCACTCCTCAGTCTATACCCAAAACACTTAAAAAAAGTATACTACAGTGACACAGCCACTTCAATGTTTATAGCAGCTCCAATTCACAATAGCTAAACCGTGGAACCAACCTAGATGTCCTTTGATAGATGAATGTATAAAGCAACTGTGCTATATATACACAATGGAATATTACTCAGCAATAAAAGAGAATAAAATTATGAGATTTTCAGGTAAATGGATGAAGTTGGACAACATCATGCTAAGCAAAGTAAGCCAATCCCAAAATACCAAAGACCGAATGTTCTCTCTGATAAGTTGATGCTGATCCATAATGGGGGCAGTGACATGGGAAGAATGGAAGAACTTTGGTCAAAGAGGAGCGTGGAGGGAGGGGACATGGGGACAGTAAAATGTGGAATAAGATGGACATCATAGCCCTAGCTTCATATATAAATACGTATAGGATGTGATTCCACATCATGTACAACCAGAGAAAGGAAAAGTTGTGCTCCATTTGTGTACAATGAATCAAAATGCATTCTGCTATCATGTATACCTAAGTAGAATAAATAAATAAATAAATAGATAGATAGATAAATAAGTTGCTTTAAATGATAAAACAGAACATAATGTGAGCACATGAATGAATTTCAACCACATAATGCTAATTTTCATATCTAAGAATAGAGCTTCTGTCTAATCATTAGAGGGTGGTCCATGGTTGTACAGTCACAATAGTTTATAATTTTGACTTATATCTGATATTGTTTTTATATAGTCTTTTTATTATTTAATGAAAAAAACATAAAAGAAGAAAAAATGAAACCAAAAAATGAAATATTTGAATTTGACTTTTTAAATAATTATTATCTCAATGTTATTAAAAACAACAAAGTGTCAATGAGAGTGACCATTTGTGGAGACTCAGTAGAGGGTGGGTGCTGTTTGATAATTCAGAAGAATTGAAGTCAGGAAGGATGATGGCAAATCTGCAAAAAGAGGAAGACATGAACTAAGTTCCAGATGGACAAATATAAAGGAAAGTTGACATGAAAACTGTGGCTGAGTGATTTTAACTTTTGTGTGGCCAGGCTGATGAGGTAAGAGAGGCAGGTCAAAAAACAAGATGACCTCACTCAGGACTCAGACTCCACCTTCTTGAGAGGACATCAGTAGAACCAGTGTAAATAGTCTCAGTTACAGCAAGGAGATGATATAAGTTAGGAATCAGAGTTTGTAAGGAATAGATGGTTGCACGGTGTGTAGTGAAATTATAGGGGTGCAGATGATAGGGAGTTTGTGTGACACGAAGAAAATTACTTCTGGCTTGAGAATGGAAGTGTGGAAGGGGATGTGCAATCAGAAAAGATCCCATCATTTATGATAAACAGAGACACCAGAAATATAAAGCCTGGTAGTTTTTTCCTGGATACAGCATTTCCTAGAGTACTAGTCAAAACAATATTCGTGTACTTGATTACATGAGGATGTTTAGATACACCTCAGTAGTTATGAGGTTTCCTGTCCTTGGGTAGGAGCGATTGGATTCATGGTTTGTTTAGGTTACAACTGAGCCCTTGTTACTGCCATTGCTTATGTGCAGATTTGCTGGATTAGGGCCTTCGATTTTTACATCTCATTTCTGATTTTATCTGTACATTTGTTTCAATCTTCTTTTTCTATACACTGACAAAGTTTAGTGTGCCTAATGCTTTTGGTCAATGATAAGTTTTATTTCTTTGTGGTGGTAAGGATTTTTGAAGTCTTTGCTTACAGCAATATCTGCACACTTCAGTTTTTCCTGTTTGTTGAAACACTTTTCTCATATTTATTTGTTTGGATACCTAAAGGAGACTAATTGAACTCATTCTTTTTTTTACTCCTGATTTTCAGCTAAGCCACAAAACTCTGGAGGTCTTTGACATTCTCACTCCATTTTTATTCTCATGTATTGTACACAAAACATTATTTTATGTTTCAGCATAATTTGAAAAAAGGACTTTGACAATAAATATTCAAATAAGAGAAAGAAGAAATATTTTGAAATATATTTTATTTTGATCATAAAAATTGATATTCTATGCTTTTTAATTTTTCATTGAACAATTACAAAAATAATTTTAGGCCTAAGAATGTACTGAGATTTATAAAACAATTTAATTATGTCTCACTTTCCTAAGAATAGAGCAATAACTTCTGAAATTAACAGTATATGTTATTGGCTTCTATATAAAGTAGAAAAGATCATTTCTTTTTCAGGAAGTCATTTATCCATTTGACTCTTCTAGTGAAGCACTTAACTTTAACCCAAGGATTATTTAAAGTTGAAACTGTCTTATTGTCTGACAATAGAAAAAAGCCACAACCAGATCTTTGGCAGCACATACATTATTGCTGTCATTTCCATACCATATGTCTGTGAAGTATGGTGATTCTTGAGAATTAGTTTCTGAAAAATTTTCCACCTCTTTATTTTTCTAAATATTCTATTATGTATATCTTAGTTTAAGGAAGACCATAACACAACTCTATCCCTGTACTGTATTTGGCTGTCTCCCGCCAAATTAATACATTTATTGAAATACACTTTATTATGTCAATAATTTTGTTAAGTGTAATGTTAGAAAATTCTCTATGATTACAAAAAATTATTTCCATAATAAGAATATTATTGAAAAATAATTCATTCATTGTTCAGAGTCCACCTGATGAGAATAGAAGACAGAATTTTCACTATGCTTTAAATTTTATGTTCAGTAAAAATCATGTAGCAGATGTGGAAAACAAGGGTTCATATTTGGAATATAAAATAAGGCATTTTTTTAAAGAACCAAATAGAGAAAAAAAGTGTGCACACAGATAGCCTAAAGGACTACATCTTAACTCCCTTAGCTGCCAATCATAGTGTTTTTCACATGGATACAGCACAGGAACTTTCTGTGGCAGGCATTCCTAGCAGCTAAGAGCCTCATTGGGATCACAGAGCTAAACTCTATTTTTCTGGCCTCCCTTGCATTCTGTTATGACCATGTAACCAGATATGAGCAATGCAACATTTGTAAAGGTGATACGTATTCATCTAGGTCAAGGTTTATAGGAAGCAGATATATTCTCCACATTTATTCTCTTTTGGCCTGTGGACCCAAAGATGCAACCTTCAGAAATACAGAACCATAAATAGGCACAATCACAGGTCTTTAATCACCATCCCCCACCCTAACTTTTCTATGAACACGTGTCTAATGAATGCCAGATTAGCTATAGAAGATAGTAAATAAGATTTATACATGCAAGATATTAGGCATTATAGGATTGTAAAAAACCTTTTTTTTTTTTACATTGCCAGAAATTTAGGGATCAATTTGTTTACCATGCTTAATATATTTTAAATATTATCTTTTGATCAATAGGAGAAAGTTTGAGACATTGGGAAAGGCAAAACGAAAACATAAAACACACAGCTGTTTTCATAAAGCATGAGTCTTTATATGCTGGCTCAGTGTCTCTTCATATGCCCTTAGGTAAACAGAGATGATGCAGAGAAATTGCTTAGTGAAATTCATTGTCTAGAGTAAGCAAGTTGTTAATGTTCGCTACTTATGAGACTACCATTTTTGTTTTGTTTGTTTGTTTTTTGTAAATAACCATTATAGCTAAATTAAAAGGCCACAACTATGCTTATTCAAGGCTTTGTTTTGTTTTATTTACTATCTTAAATCTTTTCTTCATACTACATTTTGTTTCTTGTTTCACAAAGGTCACTATTTTCATGCCTTTCTATTAGCTGCCTTTGTACAAGAAGATTAGAAATAAAGCACTCATTTTCTTTTGGTAGCTGTAACATTCTGCAACTCTCCTACTATACAGGCAAGTGTTCTTCCACTGAGCTATATCCTTAGGCCCCTCCCACTTTTACAGACTACTGGAAACAATGCTTCTATCACCAGTGTGTGCTGTCCTCTTGCCCTGCATGGGATGACCATTACAACTTGACCACTGTGTGGTAAAACAAATAAAAGAACCCATGAATGAGGCCCTTAGGAAATAAGAAGAATGAATATAATCAGAGTGAATGAGATCTTTGAAAAAACAGGTTTATGATAAAGAATCAAGAGGGAACCCACATGTCATCCTTGAAGTATTCTTCAGTGAAAGACAGAAATCAGTACATTGAGCAATAAGGAAAGAAAAAAAAAATCCTGACACAGTGCTTGTCTCTGAAGTATATTGTATATACCTAAACTCAGTAATACAGGTGTCGGTAACTAATTTTCAACTTTTACAATCAACTGGAAGAATAATTGTGAAATATTTCATAACAGTTATAACAGACAAAGTGAAATTATAATTATAGCTATAAGAGTTTGGAAGTTGCTGGTAATAAAAGGGAGAAACAGGGTAGGAGATTCAAAATGGTAGACATGCATTTATAGTACATATAAAAACAGGACTTTACTTAATGGTACATGAGGATACAGTGAGAACCTTCAGGGAATCAAAAAGTATTTTAATGTAACCATTTGAATTGCAGAAGATGCTAAAGGAAGGTGAAGAGTAGGGTAAAATTAGCCAAATCCTCAGTTAGCACATGGAAAAAGGATAGATGGATACAGGAATCCACACACATATACACACAAACACCACTTAAAAACATTTTTTAAAAAATAAAGCATTATTATAGAACTAAGAAAATGCTACAAGTCCTCTGAGTAGGTCAATGGGTGGTAAACATTGACAGAGATTCTGATTTTAATTTTTGTTCTATTATGCTGATAACCATACAGCTTCAATGAAGAATTCACGAGTACGGGTGAGAAGAGAAAACACAGAGACAAAGAAGACACAGAGATAATTTCACTAAAATCTGGGGCCAGGTGAGAAAACTTCACTCTGATGTAGTAGCAGTGACCCAGAACTATCTCCACAAGTTTATCATATAGGGTCTCATAATCAGGAAGTCATAGGGCCATTGTAAATTGTTCAAGGCTTGTAAGTTGCCAGAGGCTTCTTTGTGCATTAAAAAGTTACAGAGCTAGCAATATTTTGCAGCAGCTATACTATTGTTGCAGTGCCAAGAGTATTCTGCCATTATCCTGCTGTACCCAGGACAGCCATTGTCCTGGGACATCTGATAACTGTTAGCATGAGAGCTGAGATTCATGGTTCCTAACATCCTCACCTCTGGCAAGGAATGTTTCCCAGGTTTGGCTTTGCCAACACCACAGGATTAGCTGATGACCAGGGCCTCATCCACTCTCCACACTATTATAAACTTTTTTTTTTAAAGATATGAAATGCATTCCATTGGTCATTCTTCTGAGGAAAAGATTGGAAAGGTACATGGCTTTAATTTTCTTTCTTAGTGTATGGATAATCTTCATGAGTTTTTATTATATGTGCCCAATCCTCAAATATCACAAATTGTCATAAAGGAAATTCACTTTAATTATTATTCAAGAGAAACTTCAGCCTACAGCTGGCCAAGGATAATGAGCAACTTTGTACCTTCAGAGTATAAAGATAGTACGTGTTAAATGAGACCAATGTTATTTGGAGAATTTAGCAACTATAGTTAATAACATTGAATTATATGGATAAACATACATACAGATAAAGTCCACTTCACTTAAAACTTATTGTTAAAAATGCACATTCTAAACAAAGTGTATAGGTGCAATAGTTTGTTTCCTTTCCTTGCCATTCCTAGGTCCTGTTTCTATTCCTAAGACCCATAATCTCAAAAACATTTCCCATAACTAATTAGATGAAAAATGCACCAATTATCACAGAGCATTTGAGGAGGAAAATGTGGTAGAGTATAGATAACTTGGACTATGTAAAAACAGACTCTTAGCCAGCTAAGGTGAATTAAGAGAACTCTAAGAGACAGTATTTCCTAGCCAGTAAACAAGTCTGTGTATGCCATTGATAATTAAACCAAGACCCTCAAAGTAAACAGGAGTTGTATCATTGTTATCACAGCTATCCATTGCTAAGCTTAAGAAAAAATCTTTTCCCAAACAACATGTCTTTTAAGCACTATTTGCATAGTCCATATTTGATTGACAGCTTGGTTGATTAAGTGATGGGTGAACATTTTTCTTCTTGAAGAGCTAGTATACTGTGAAGCATACTAACAAGAAAGATAAGGCTTGTTTCCTATTGCCAGCTTGCTGGAGGCACACTATTTCTCCCTTTTCATTTTAGAGAATTTAGTTATAAACATGAAAAAGAAAAGAGACTATGTCCAACCTAAATGTTAGGAATTGAGTCAACTAAAATGGATCTGTAATAACCGAATACATTGCAGTTATGTGTTGGCAAAGTAATAACATTTTCTTTGGTAAGGCACTAGAGAAACTGTTACTCACATTTTTTCTCATTGTTGCGTTAGTATCCTCTAGGTTTATGTAACATCAGACTCCAGTGCTTCAAAAGATAAAAAGTAACTTTGTCTTACATTTCTTAAGGGTTCTGTGGTTGACTTTGCTCTAAATTGGGCATGAAATAAATGTATTACTGAAAAAGCAGGGAAACAAAATCTATTATGAAGTTGAAATGAATCTTGAAACAGTAAATCATTTTCTAGAGTGCAATATTTTTCTTCTATTGTTCTGCTTTATTCAATATAAAAGCCTTACTGTAAAGCAATTACCTTATCCTTTCTCTTTCTCTTCTTACTTATGAATTCAACATTAACTTTTACCTCATCTTCATTTGATTTTATTTTGAAAGGACTAGAAGGATTTTAAAAACTTTAAAGACTATTGATTTGGTTAGTTTGTGTATTGTCTTTTCTATTATCTTTTCTCAGATTCTCTTGCATGATCTGAGATTTTCTTAGTATCTTATAATACATAAACAATTCAAAATTAAAGTGGTATTCTCTGATGATTTCAAGATGGCCAATTGTGTACCTCAATTATAAAAAAATAAACAAGTATCAGTAATCAAATTTTTTATAGTTTTTAAATTCCCTTTTATCTTGACCATATGTTTAACTTACAAAAGTTGCCACACAAGACTGTATAGGCTGGACTTGTGGTTTCATCTGTTCAAAGAAACCTGGCTCTCAGGTGCTGATTTTTAAAATTCTTAACTCCATCACATTTACAATATCCCCTTCACCCCAAAAAGTAACACAGAAGATAGTGTCTGAGTAAGATACACTGGTGATTCTTCCCCAGGCATGCATAAATTTGAGCAGCTATTCATGTATTAAACTGTCTTTACAAGAGCTAAGAAAGCCACCTGAGAGATTACTATATCTAGTTTTAGTAAAATAAAAAAGACACATTGAAGATAAAAGGAAGGAAAGTATTGCCAACATTGTTCCTCACCTAACTGTAAGCAGTCCAGTATGGAGGGAAATGCCTCATGCTTAGAAGAGAAAAAGAGAATTAAGTTTAGGTATTAGAAAAAATAATCCAGTATCAGGCCTGCCATAGTGAAACCCAGTCCTAATAAGACTCCCATGACCACTCTTCCCAGGGCAACATCTGTAGCCTGATTTATTGAGACTGCAATTAACCAGTGCCTGACTGACTCCCACCCTCCCTCCATCACTGTGCAGCAGAGTAGTGAGCAAGGCTCTACTTGCTGGGAAATAGGGTGCAAAACCTACCACAGAGCTTTTTATTGGAGCTAAATAATGGACCAACTGTAGTGAGACCTCTGCCAGGCAGAAGACAACAGCCCATAAAACCAGGCTACAGCATGCCCACAGAACTCTAGAACTCCCCTAAGATCAGGTAGAGACTTGCGTGTTAGTGGTACAGACTCAAGTGTCAGTCTGCATCATTGCTGACCTTAGAATGTCACTGGGGCACACTCCTTCCCACTCTATCTAGACTGTACAGGTCACTGAAGCTGTGAGACTCAGGATGACCCAGGTAAACATCAGTCTTAATAGCCAAAGAAATGTTTTTCTATCACCAATCTCCCAGCTTCTAGAAGCACAGCAATAGTCTCTAGACCTACTTTACCACCAAGCAGAGTTGTGTGCCCCAGTGACATTTGCATAGTTCAGCCTGCATCAGTATCAGCTATCACATGGGCATCAGTGCATCCCTGACTATTCAGGTACAGCAGCTGTGAAACTCAGTCGTGACCCTGCTCATCATCCTCATGGCTAAGGCGCTACCTTATCCAGTGCTACCCCAACCTCAGGCAACATAGTGTAGGGCATGACCCCATTCATTGGGGTAGTACAGGTTAGTAATAGAAAATTTAGTCTTGGGATTTAGTACTGGGATAGTGAAATTTATCTACTGCTCATGTCCCATGCAAGCAATGGAAATGGGGTTCCCTACAGTGTAATGGCCTGGCTAAGAAATAAAAGCTAAGGAAAAGTAGAGTGGCAAAATAATCACAGAATATACAAAGTAGTTTCAAAAGAGAGGGCAGGATGGGCAAGCTGACCAGACGAGTCTAGCTTCTAACAAAGAAAAGAGCCTGCTTCTGCTTTGTTTATATTGGAAAATATCAAAGAAGTTCCATGGAAAGTTTTTCAACAAAATAAGATAAAGGTGGGGGCAGATAAGTGCTCATTTGCTATTGGGTTATGGCTATCTCCAGTGCGGCTGCGCTGGAGCTTTCTAGCAGAATAGAGGGGAAGGTCACGTGCATGGGGTGACCTGCCTTGGTGGAAATGTCATGGGAAGTTTCCAGTGCCAGATCTATTCCTTCCCTGGCTGTGATGCCAAGAAAAGGTCCTCGTGCATTCCTTGAATGGCTTCCCACATTTGTATATGATCAAATCCTAATAAGTCCACATCTAGGACTTTCTATAGATGGAGCATTGGAAACAATTATGGTGCCAAAGAGAGAAAATGTCTTCAATCTGAGGACTTTTATTTCAGCCAGCATTACCTATGGATAGATGCTAATTTAGTCAGCTTTTATACTGCTGTGACTATAAGACCTGATCAGAACAATTGTATAGAAGAAAATGTTTATTTGGGGACTCACAGTTTCAGAGGTCTCAATCCACAGACAGCAGCCTCCATTTATTGGGGCTTGAGGTGAAGAAGAACATCATGGCAGAAGAGTGTGACAGAGGGAGGGGCTCACATAATGATCAGAAAGGAAAGATATCCACTTGCCAAATACAAATATATACCCCAAAGCCACACCCTCAGTGCCCACCTCCTCTAGCCATACCCTACCAGAACTATGAGTAATTTCTAATTTCATTTCATTATGGTCAGATAGAATACAGGGTAGTGTATATATATATATACATATATATGTATATATATATATACACTACCCTGTATTCTATCTGACCATAATATATATATATATATTGTATTTGCTAAGACTTGCTTTTTGGCATAGCATATAATCTATTTTGGAGAAGGATCAATGTGCTGCTGCGAAAAAAGTGCATTTGCTTGTTGAAGGATGGAATATTCTATTTATCTCTGTTAAGTTTAGATTATTGATTGTTCTATTGAGTTTTATAGATTCTTTGTTTAGTTTTTGTTTGGAAGATCTATCCAGTGGTGAGAGAGCTATGTTAAGGTCACCCAGTACTATTTTGTTGTGGTCTATTTGATTCTTGGAGTTTAGAAGGGTTTGTTTGACACACATGGCTGCCCCATTTTTGGGGGCATAGATATTTATGATTGTTATGTCTTGTTGATGTATGATTCCCTTATGCAGTATTACATGACCTTATTTATCCATTTTTACTAACTTTTGTTTGAAATCCAATTTATCTGATATGAGGATGGAAACCCCTGCTTGTTTATGTAGTCCACGTGAGTGACAGATTTTTTTTTCCTATCCTTTCACTTTCAATGTGTGAGCGTCTCTTTCTATGAGATGAGTCTCTTGGAGGCAGCATATTGTTGGGTCTTTTTTTTTTTATCCAATCTGTCAGTCTATGTCTTCTAATTGCTGAGCTTAGGCCATTGACTTTCAGTGCTATTATTGAGACATGCTTTGTATTTCCAGACATTTTGGTTTATTCTTAGTTTTTAACTTGACTGGGTTTCTCCTTTGATTGGTCTTTCCTTTAGTGTAGTTCCTTCCTTTGCAGGTTTTCATTGTGTTTTTCATTTCCTCCTCATGGAATGGGCCTCCAAATAGGCCCAAATCTTCATTATGTTGGCTTAGGACCTTACTTCCTTAACAAGAAGTAAAATCAAGAATCAATAAATGGGATGGATTCAAACCAAAAAGCTTCTTCTCAGCAAAAGAAACAATCAATGAAGAGAACAGAGAGCCTATATTCTGGGAAAAAACTTTTACCACACACACATCAGATAGAGAACTAATCTCCAGGATATATAAAGAACTCAAAAAACTTAACATCAAAATAAAAAACAAAAACAAAAAAAACCCCAGCAACCCAATCAATAAATGGGCTAAGGAGCTGAACAGACACTTCTCAGAAGAAGGTATACAATTGATCAACAGACATATGAAAAAATGTTCAACATTTCTAGCAATTAGAGAAATGTAAATCAAAACTACTCTAAGGTTTTATCTTACACCAGTCAGAATTTTCCAGCAATTTTCAAGATTACAAACAACAATAAGGGTTGGTGAGATTGTGGGGGAAGAGGCATTCTCATACATTGCTGGTGGGACTGCAAATTGGTACGACCAATCTGGCAGGTATGGAGATTCCTCCGAAAACTTGGAATGGAACCACCATTTGACTCAGTTATCCCACTCCTTTCTTTCTGTGAATTATTTTAATTTTTTGTTTATCTTGGAAGGTTTTTATTTCATCATCAAATCTAAAACTTAATTTTTCTGGATATAGGATTCTTGGTTGGCACACATTGTCTTTCAGAGTTTGGTATATGGTGTCCAAGCTCTTCTATCTTTAAGGGTCTGAGTTGAGAAGTCTGCAGACCCTAATTGGTTTCCCCGTATATGTAATCTGATTCCTTTCTCTTGTAATTTTTAAGATTCTCTCCTTATTCTGAATGCTAGGCATTTTCATTATGATGTGCCTTGGTGTAGATCTGTTGTGATTTTGCACATTTGGTGTCCTGTAAGCCTCTTGTATTTGATTATCCAATTTGTTCATCATGTTTGGAAAATTTTCTGATATTATCTCATTGAATAGATTGCTCATTCCTTTGGTTTGAAATTCTATGCTGTCCTCTATCCCAATAATTCTTAAATTTGGTCTTTTTATGTTAGCCCATTATTCTTGGATGTTATGTTTATGGTCTTTTACCATCTTCACTGTGTGGTCAACTCTGTTTTCAAGATTAAACATTTTATTTTCATTATCTGAGGCTCTATCTTCCAAGTGATCTAATCTATTTGTGATGCTTTCTATTGAGTTTTTAATATGGTTTATTGTTTCTTTCATTTCAAGGATTTCTGTTTGTTTCTTTTTCAGTTTCTCTATCTCCTCATTGAAGTGATCTTTTGCTTCCTGTATTTGCCTATGCATCTCTTTATCAAAATGATATTTTGCTGCCTGGGCTTGCTCTGACAAGCCCTTCTGACATTTCATCTGCTGTGTTGACTGTGGATTCTAATAATGTAGTATCTTAGTTTATTTGAGAAACTGAACTCCTTCTCTGACATTTCATCTGCTGTGTTGACTGTGGATTCTAATAATGTAGTATCTTAGTTTATTTGAGACACTGTCTTCCCTTGTTTTTTCATGTTGTTTATCTTTTCTTCTAACTCTGAAGATCCAACGTGTCACAGTTTTTATCCTATAGGCTTATAGTTTGCCTACAGGGTTCCAATACCTTTCTTTTAAGGGGGAGACCAGTATTGACAGATCTCAATACAAACAATATATAGTTTTAAACCAAGTAGCTTCTAATAGCTCCTAAATACATATACAGCTTAGTCACAATATACAGAAATTATGAGTTCAATTATCATCTACTATATAAACAATAGGTTTGCACAAAGGTCTATGGTTTCTGCTGGTGGGCTAGAGAGAACTGAGGGAGGAGTGTAGGATAGGATGTTAGGCCCGTAAGAAGTGAGGGTATAGTTATTAGGTCCTAGAAAGCATGAAAGAGGAATCCAAAAGAAGTTGGCTATTAGTAGAAAAGAGAGAAATAGATTTGGGGAAGACCAGTGAGAAGGAAGAAAATAGAGTATAACAAATGAGGAGACATAAAAATTAAGAAAAATAAAACATGTACATGTGGAAGTTGAAGACTATATAATACAACTGTGGTATACTAATCAGATATACCAGTCTACCATATCCTCATGCATAAAAAAATACTTGGTTTCATAAACATTGGGGTTGTGAGGGTGGAGAAAGAGCAAGAGAAGAAAAAAAGAAGAAGAAAAGAGAAGAGAAAAAACCAAAACAAAACACCAAAGAAAAAGACAAATAAAAAAAGAATATTAGGAAAAAAAATAAAAAAGTCTCAATGTAAAGAAACAGGATTGCTTCCTTTCACCTCCACTAGGTCTATTTGTTACTGGTATCTGTCTGCTCAGGTGAAAAATGGCATAGCTGGAATTTCACAAAGAAGTCCTCTGCTTCAGAGATAGGGGGAGGGCTAGATCACTCAGTGGACTTGGATTTGGTATTCTTGCATGCCATGTTTGGAGATGCAGCTCTGTGGTGTGCTGTGCTGAAGTAAAAGTTTGTCTCCAGATCCTGTTCGGCACCCCCAATGTAGGAGGTTCTGTCCTGGTAGATGAAGATCCATACAAGAACAGCAGCCAGGGGTCCTGCATGGGAACCTGGGGTTCCATGTGGGTGGGTGACCTGAGGACCTGAGGGGTGTGTGGGCACTGGAGCCAGAGATCCTGTGTAGAAGCAGGCTTTGCACAGGGCACGAGTCCCACACTGGAGTCCAGAGCTGGGGTCCTGTGCCCTTGCAACTGGTGTCCTTTGCAAACACTGGGGCCTGGTGGCCCAGGTAGCACAGGAATGGAATTCCTATGTGGAGGCAGCTGTCAGGTATCTTCTACAAACTCACTGAGGAACAGTGTTTCCACTACTTTAAGCTCTGGTCCTGGAGAGACTAGGAACACCATGTCTGTCTAGGCCGCCATCTTGGAACTGATTGTCTAATTCTTCTACGCCCAGATGATGTTGTATGCCAATAAGCATTAAGAATTTTCAAGAAACCATGACATCACCTAACAATGTGTCAGAAACCAACAAGATAGCAACCACTATGAGAGAACTTTCAAATAGAGAGTTAAAAGAGCTATTTTAAAGAAACTAAAAAAAAAAAAAAAAAAATAGAACATTCATTTCTTTTTTTTTTTTTTTTTTTTTTTTTTTTTT